>JAMOIN010000531.1:0-41591 GCA_024666655.1 Dascyllus trimaculatus
GTTTTCTTCTAACATTCCCTCCTGTTGTCACTTAGAAGATCACATGTTAAAAACAGTGTTAGTTAAGCAATGAATCAAAATAAAGGTATAATTATAGAAGCTTATTTACATAATGTACAAATGTATAAACTTGTGCCTTTCTGTTATTATTTCTATCAGTTCTATAACTACTCTTTTCAGTTTTCAGTTATAGCTTCATTCATACATAATCAGTCACAGTTTATACAGAGTCTTCTGCCTCATCTTCTGATGAATCCGATGACGAGTCTACGCCTCCTGGCGTGTCAGAGCTGTCATCTTGGAGAGGCAATGGTTCATATTGTACTAAGGCTTGTACTTGTACTGCAACGAGTTTAGTTATACATGATCTTATCATAGGAACAATACAGCTAGTACAAATACATAATGCTATTAGGAGAACAATAAGTGGTACTATCATAGTGAGGTTTCCAATTTTAATTCTATCTGGTATGCCAGAGACATTACATCTAGTAATATTCCATACCCATCCACATGTAGCTGGAATTGTAATATTACAGTTTGTACTATGTCCCACCTTAATATTATCTGTGCGGTTGTTGTTGCGGGTGAAACATATTGAGAGGTTTTTTTGGAACATCTTCCTGTGCTACAGTCATCACAGGTCTATACAAAGATTCAGCATATTTCAGAGTGAGATTCATCCTAATAGGTTGGTCATTAAATCGTACAATTAGTTTTACCCGTGGTATTAGTTTTGTACCAATCTTGGAAGAAAGTATCAGGCGTCTTTGTTTTACCGAGTGTTCCATTTGATTTTGGTTTAACACGGTTTAATATTCCATGTAGCATACATGTTATTTCATCTGTTGCATAAATCTGTGGTCTAACCATAGATGATTGACTAACCGTGTGTGGCATTATTGTGCATGCATAGCATGACTCATTTACCTTTGCTTCTCGCAGAATGTTTAAAATACCTTGGTACCATGTATTATGTGCTGCCTCATGATCTACTGTGTGCTTTGTCCAGTCCATATTAAATTCCCCTCTGGGAATTACATATGTGGATTGTGCTTCCTTATCAGTGGGTGCAGGTTTAACGCTACTTGTAGTTGTGGTTGGTGACGTTTAGAAAATATTGTGGACTCATTCCTGAAATCGTCTGTAGGGCTGCTGTTAAGCCCACCAGCAGTGTCAGTACTCCTAGTACTAGTAGTCTCATCCTGTCACATCTGAGCCAGTCACCTGCAGGGTACACCTAGGGCGGGGTTGGCCCTCCGGGACCGTCCACGTTGGTTTCTTCACTAGCTCACAGTACCAGGCTCAGCCTGTGTCCCCAGACCTTGCAGGCTTGTCCTGTCAAGTGTCCAGTAAACTGTCCTGTGAGAACCTCTAGTCTATTCACTAAGTGCCCCTTTGACTGCTTCTGTTACTAATTTACAATGTGACAAATGTATCCAGGTGGCTCTCTCTGCCACCTTCACTGCTGTAGGTGTGGTTAAAAGTACCTGATACGGGCCTTCCCACCGAGGATTATTCCATTAGTTCTTTCTATTAAACCAGCACTTTGTGGATGATATGCGCAATGGTTTTTTAGTTTTATTCCTAGGGTTTGACTTACTGTGGTTATGATCTCATTTACAAAATGTGTACCATTATCTGATCTTATTACTTTAGGGATCCCATAGGTTGGGAAAAAGTGTGTGCATAGCTTGTTCGCGACACTTCCTGCATCATTTCTTCTTAGTGGATAAATTTCTACCCAACTGGAATATGCGTCTATGATAACTAGCGCATATTTCCCCTCTCTAGATTCGCTTAATTCTATGAAATCCATGTGTATGGTATGAAATGGATGGATGGATGGTTTTGGGAACTGTCCACGTTTTGGTCTCATGTTTCCTTGAGAATTATGTTTTAGGCATATCATGCACTTGTTAACAAAAGGTTTTTTAATTTTGAATTTATAGTATAGTAGTATTTGTTAACATGTGTTACCATCCCTCCTGTTGAGACATGGGTATTCCCATGGCTCACTAAACATGCAGCTTCGTGTAAGGATTTAGGTAGGATTGGTTTGTTGTCAATGTAATAAATATCGTCTTTAATTGTGGCACCTCTGTTATGCCAAGATTTCTGTTCTGCAACTGAGGCTGATGTTTGTGATTCTTTAAGAATTTGCACATCTATGTCAGTTTGTTCTGTTAGCAGAACATTATCATCTGTATCTTGTTGTGCTGCTTGTTTCGCGGTCACGTCTGCTAAATTATTTCCTTTAGTGACTTCTAAGTCATCTGTTTGGTGTGCTTTACATTTAGCAATGATGCCTAACAGTCTAGCGTGTGTCACGAATGGTAATGGTGTTTGCAGCAATATCAGTGGAATATTGCAACTACTTATTACTGTTAGGGTGTGTGTCAACACTATATCTGAGCTTTGTTCTACTGCTTCTGCTGCGGCCATGACCAACTGTACGCAGGATGGTTGTCCTGCTGCTACAGGGTCTAGCTTTTTAGAGTAGTAGGCCAGGGGCCTGTGCTTATCTCCTAATTTTTGTGTCAGTGCTGCACTCATGTAGCCATTTTTACTAGTAACCATCAGAAAAAATGGTGAATCATAATTTGGACGGTGCAGCATAGTCTGAGTTTGTAATGCACACTTTAGTTTGCAGAATGCTTCTTCCAGTTCTGTAGTCCAGGTGATTTTGTCTTTCATCGCCATGTTTTTTCCATATATGGCCTCCTGAAGCGGTTGAACAATGCTGGTGTAACCTGGAATCCAGGTTCTGCAGTAATTGCAAAGTGCCAAAAATGACATCATTTGTTGCTTTGTATCTGGTCTAGGTGTGTTTTGCACAGCTAATTGTCTTTTTGGATCTAAAAGCTTGCCTTCTGCTGTGATGATATGTCCCAAATACTTCACCTTTTGTTTACAATATTGAATTTTTTTCTTGAGAGACTTTATGTCCCTCCTGTTGCAAGTGTTTTAATACTATTTTAGTATTAGTCATGCATGATTCTCTATCGTGCCCTGTGACCAGAATGTCATCAACATACAACAAATACTGTCCCTTCTGCAGGCTCACACACTTTTGCATGGATGCCTGTAATGCTTGTGAATATAGTGTGGGGCTGTTTGTGAACCCTTGAGGTAACCTAGTATAAGTGTAAGTCTTGTTTTTGTATCTAAAAGCAAACAGTCCTTGGGAGTCTGTGTGGACTGGGATAGAAAAGAATGCATTAGATAAGTCTATTACTGTAAACCATTTGTCCTTGGGTGAGATGTTGTTCATAAGTTTGTGGATTCGCTACTTCTACTGGCTCTGTTTCAACTATTTCGTTTACGGCTCTCAAATCCTGTATCATTCTCCGGCCTTTCGTAGCTTTCTTAACTGGGAAAATTGGGGTCAAACACTTAGGATTCTTTGTTTCAACTAATATTCCTGCCTTAATCATGTCCATAATTACAGGTTCTATACCTTTTTCTGCCTCTGTTGACAGTGGGTACTGGCGCACTATTGGATAAGCATTATGCTTCGTTTCGACTTTTATTGGAGGATAATTTAGTATAAGGCCTACATCTGTAGCGCCTTTGGACCATAGGGAATCTGGTATGTCTTGCAGATCAGCTTTCTCTTCTGCTGTCAGTACGTAGGTGTTTACTGTTATCTGTCAGGCTTCGTCCATGTGTGTCTGTGGTGTCACTGTGACATACGTATTTAAAACAAGTCTCCGCATTCCACTATGTTTTCCTGTCTGCCAACCTGTTGCATCAGGTGGTGAGAACGTTTCTTGTTGTTCTCTGAGGACTAATTGGTGCATATTTTTCCATTGTTGGGCATTATGTTTAGTTAGAGATACATGCGGATACTGGTTTCGGTTGACAGCTTGTTGTTTTGGATTGAGAATGACTGACACACATGACTGACCCGATTTAGATACAATTATGTGATTAAGGCGCATCGTTGTAGGGTTTTTAAGTTTATGGACCTGGTCATCATAGGGTGGATCTGGACCTGGGTCCTGTTTGTACCTAAGCGTACAGTGTAGCTGATCAGGGTTGAGAACATCTAAGTTCTGTATGCCACCTGTCATCAGCATAAGCTGTGTTGTCGCCTGGTCTAGTAGTGATTTTGCCATGCCTTGATCTGTCATGTCTAATGACCAGTAATAGTGGGGAACTCCTTCTCCCTCTACCAGATAGGTATTTTTTATATGTTCTGGTGGATCAACTTCTGTTGTCATTTTTCCATCTTTTGAGGGTCTCACGGTCATTTTTATTGGGACCATAACATCTCTCCCTAATAGATTAAGTGGACAGGCAGGATCCACTAGAATTGGTACACGCACATGCGTCCCTGTTTCAATGTCTACTACATTTACTGGTTTTGTCATTCTGAGGGAAGTTACATGGCCTGATGCCGACTTTACCCAAACCTGTTTGTTTGATAACTGCATTTTTGGGGGAGCATATCTGAGTATTGTTGTGCATGCTCCGGTGTCGCATAAGCAGTTAAAATCTTTGCCATTAAAAGTTAGTTTTCTCATTGGTGATGTGTCGTGTGAACTCATTTTTAGCAGATTATGTATATCTAGATGTAGTTCATTGTTTTTTTTCCCCTTTATTTTGACCTTGGTGTTTTATTGAGTCTTCAGTACTCACTGATTTCTCTGTCTCTGTTTTTCCTAGTCATGCTGATGATTGTGCCTGTGCACTGCGGCAATCTCTTGCCAAGTGTCCAGGTTTATGACAGATAAAACACCTGTTTTCTTTTTTTTGTCCTTGTCTCTTTGCTCATCATGGCCTTGGTGTCTATCATTTTGGGGTCTGTAGCCACCACGTCCACGTCCACGGCCTCTGCCATGATATTGGTGTGGTCTGCTTTGATATACTATGACACCTGCCATCTCGGTGCTAACATAATTGCCTTGTTGTTGGCATTTAATGACATCTGCTGCATGGGTTGCTTGTTCTACAGCCTGTAACTTTGTGCAATCCCTCTCATTTTGCTTATAAAATCATCTGCTCCACCCTGTCCTGATGATGGGTGGCTGGCATCTTGCGTTGCTTTTTTACGGTCATGAGCACTCCATGGTCTATAAACATGTATAGTTTTGTCTGGGTCGGCTCCTTGACCTTCTCCACGGTCCATACCAAATCGTGGGTTAGCTACTTCCACGAGTGGGTACTGACCAGGAGTTGGACCACAGTAGTCGCATTCTTAGGTGTCTGAGTCATTTTCTGACGTGTCAGTATCACCATTATAGTCACCTCTGTATTTTTCTTGATGTTTTTCTAACATTTGGATGGGATACAGAGTCTTTTTATCTGGGGTGGTACTGTATTTCCATCCCCGTCTGAGTTGTTTTTTCTTTTTTTTCTTCTTTCTAAATCTAACTGTTTGTCGCTCTTATCTTGTGGTGCAGGCTCTGCAGCTGCCTCACCATTCCCTTCTCTGTCAAGGTCACGGGCTTGCGGTTTACTCGCCTGTGTTTCCTCATCTGCCTTCACGCCTACGCTCATGACATTTGCTGTCTTCTTTTGTAACTTTTTTTTTCATTCCTTTCTCTTGACTGATTTCTGTTTTTAGTTACACTTGTAATCCTAATATTTCTTTTGTGTATTCCTTACTTTCACTACCTCCCATTTTGTACTTTTACTGGATATTTAAACAGTCAATTCTAAACATTAATTGTTCAGCGTCTTCTAATAGAATTACTGTTGAGGTTCTAATTATTGGTTTATCTTTGTTCGAATTTACAAAACTTACTATTATCAATTCACTAGAATTTTCCGTCATTTATTCACTATGATTTTCAAGGAAGAGTTTCTTACATATGAGAGAAAGTGAGTGCAGTGGATCTCCCAAGCTTCTACACTGACTAATACAGTGCGGGGAAAGCTGACTCAAATCCTCATGTATACTTCAGTCTTCCAAGAATAAAAGAAAAAATAAGGTAGACAAGAACTTCCTATGTTCTTATAATAGTCTTACCTTCATTCACACAAAATCCACACACACACACACACACAGCCGGCTATTTTACGAGGAACTCTCCTCTTTCTGAGGCACGCGCCTCTGATATCTTGAGACACGCGTCTCTTATATCTTCTATTTTACGAGGAACGCTCCTCTTTTTGAGGCACTCACCTCTTGAGACACGCGTCTCTTATATGTTAACATTTACGAGGAACGTACCTCTTTCTACTGCAGTTTTTATGAGGCACGCGCCTCCTTCTGAAGAACGCTCTTCAGGATGCTTTTTGCAAGATTTTAGTTTCGGTCAAAATCCTCAAAACCAATCCAAACTAGAATTTTAGTTCTGGTTAAAATTCTCAAAACCCAAACACTCTCTTTATGTGTCTTATACTCACTCTATTGTTCTCCGTTGTTCGGACGATCAACCAGGGTAACCCGAAGATCCGGTTCTAACCCTGGCCACGGACCGAATTCACGGCCGAGGACTTATCAGTCACCTAGTGACTGGCCGTCGACGGACTGCAGGTCGGAGAGCTTCTCGTCAGTCGCCCTGATTGACCATCCGGCTCGAAGGACCAAGTTTTAATGTCAGGAGAGGATCCCCGATCGCCTCATGACCTGTTAGGAGAATAATCAATAGAGTCAGACACAGAGAGATTCTTTGTACAAAGGGCACCCTGCTCAGTACAATCTACCAAAGCAGAGTCGCGCTGAGCAGTTCCTTGTTCCTTTATTTATACAAAAGCTGAGTTACACAGAGAAACCCGAGCAGGGGCGGTCCCTGCTCGGAGCAGTTGTAAGGAAGTAGCAGAGAGCAAGAACACATGTGAGGAGCATATATGTGAGGAATCAGTTACGCTGGTTCCTCCTATTAAATAAATCTTGAGTGAGCTGATAAGTGACATCTAAGTTTTCTTCTAACACGAGTTAATGAGGAGAAACTTTTCTGAATAAGTTCCATTTTGATCATTTCTGAGCTGCATTTTGTCTCGTCTGTCTGTGTCTCATTTGTCTCATATACCGTCTCATATTGCATCAGTTGTGAGTGTTTTATTTTGCATTAGTCACCTGATTTGTGGTTGTTTTGTGGCGCATTTGTCTTTTGTTTCCTGATGTTTTGTATCTCACTTCGTGTCTCATTTTTAATCAGGTTCAAGGCACAGAAACACTTCTTCTAAATAGCATTTTGTTTAATTTTGTGATCTCATTTCGGATGTTTTTCATGCGTCTCATTTTGGGCTGTATTTCAGTCACATTTTGCATCACTTGCAGGTATTTTGTGTCACATTCGTTGTGTCATTCTGGACTTTTTGCATCTCACTTTGGTTCTCATTTTTTCTCATTGTCTCATTTTCGTTCTAATTCTTGGTGTCATTTGCGGCTGTTTCATGTCACACCTGTCGTCTCATTTTGGGATGTTTTTCGTGTCATTTTGCATCACTTGTGGTTGTTCTGTGTCGCATTTTCGTGTCATTCTGGATGTTTTGCGTCTCACTTTGTGTCTCGTTATTTTCTCATTGCCTGATTTTACATCAGTTTGAGGTTTTTCCACTTTTTCTAAAACAAGTCAAAGAGCTTCACGTGTACTGAAAACGTCTTTTCTTAATATTTTTGGTTGCTTATGTGTTGCATTTTGTCTCATTTTGCAAGTGTCATCTCATCCCCAATGGGCTTTTTCCTCATTTCATGTCTCATTTTGCAGATAGTTTAACATTTTAATGTGCCTCATGGGACATGATAAAACAAAAGGTTCAACTTGTTTGTTGTGTTGGTTTATTTGGTGTGTAATTCTGTGGTCATTTTTCCTGTTTTGTCATCTCATTTTGGATGTTTTTCTCATCATTTTCTGTCTCATTTTTGCGTCTCATTTCGGGTCTCACTTTACTCCAGTTGCGGGTTTTCGGCGTCGCATCTGTCATCTCATTTCAGCCTTTTTCTGTTGCGTTTTATCTCATTTTGTCAACTCATTTCGGGTGTTTTGACTGTTGTTTTCCATCTTATTTTGCATCAGTTGTGTTGGTTTTGTATCACATTTGTCATCCCAGTCTGGATGTTTTGTATTGCATGTGTCACCTAACTCGTACTGTATTTTTTATTTGGTGTATAATTTTGTGGTGTGTTTTTCCTGTTTTGTCATCTCATTTTGGATGTTTTTCTCATCATTTTCTGTCTCATTTTTGCATCTCATTTTAAGTCTCACTTTACTCCAGTTGTGGGTTTTCGGCGTCACATCTGTCACCTCATTTCGGTCTTTTTGTGTTGCGTTTTATCTCATTTTGTCAACTCATTTCGGGTGTTTTGCAGGTAATTTTATGTCTCATTTTGAGTCTCATTTTGGCCGTTTTGTGTCTCATTTTGCACCAGTTCCGTTTCGTTTTCCCAGCTGCATCTTTCACTTCCTCATTGTGGATTTGTTTAATTTAGATCTCAGACTGAGGTATGTGGAAACACTCCGTCTAGTGTCTGTTAAACACATCTAACCCTCCGGTGTCTGAACGAATCCTCCTCTTAAATTAAACGTCTCGTCTTCGTCTGGCGCTGAACAAGCAAACCCCTCTCTGGCCGTCTTTTAGCAGTAGCAGGTTTCAAACTCAGCCTTTTAGCACCTCGCATCCGGCGTCATCCGGCTTCTCCTGACGCAGAGATCGGCCGGAGTCCAGAGAATGAATAAAGAAAACGAGGAACTACTCGGCGGAGGTTTCTCACGCCGCTCCTCCTCCTCTTTCTCCTCCTCCTCCTCCTCCTCATGGTGAGAACTGATACATAACGGCAGTGGTGGGACTGTGAAGCCTGCAAATAACAACACGTATATCTCGGTGGTTGCCATGGAGACGGAGTCGGAGCCCACAAGGTGCGATGGGAGATGCTGTAGCAGTGCGGCTGTAATGTCAGGCGGCGTCTTCCTCCTCCTCCTCCTCCTCCTCATCCTCCAAACAGTTTTATTCTCCTGATATTTACGTCTTCGCGCTGGTCAGCGACAGAAGCTGTTTCTTTAAAGCTCCTGACGTGACTCCGGACTCTTAATAAACTCAGGCAGATGCTGGATGAAAGACATGAATCACATCCTGCTGCCGAGTCGTTTTTATTACCAGAGGAACTGAAGAAGACGAGAGTGATGTGTGTCACACTGCAGCAGACGTCAGACGTGTGTTTTCAACAGGTTTTGGACAATAAGGGACCTCAGAAGGACTGAAACCTACCATACCAAGATCAGCTTGTTGGGTTTGGTCATGTAAGATCACCAAACTGATAATTTCAAAGAAGAAGCTTGGAAAGATCTGATCTGTGACATACAAAACGACCAGAGAAAGACACAAAATGACAAGAAAGACACACAAAACAACCACAGAGACACCAAATGACCACAAATGAGATACAATAATGACCGCAAAGAGGCACAAAACAATACAGAGACACAAAAGAACCACAAAAACATAAAAAACAACCTGAAAAAAGACAAAATGTGTCTGCAAAGAAACACAAAATGACCGAAAAGAGGCACAAAACAACTACGCAGAGATATAAAATGACCAGAAATAAACAGGAAATGACTGCAAAGAAACACAAAATGACCTGAAAGACACACAAAAGGACAAAAATGAGAAAAAATAATGAGTGCAGAGACGCAAAACAACATCAAGGAGACTCAAAAAGATTGAAAAGAGGCATGAAATGACTGCAAAGACATGTAAAATAACCAAAAAGAGGCACAAAACTATTGTTGAGAGACATAAAATGACAGTAAAGACATACAAGACAAACACAGAGACACAAACTAACCACAAATATGTATAATGTGACCAGAAAGAGACACAAAAATGACGTCAAAGAAACACAAAACAGCTGCAAAGAGACTCAAGATGACCATAAAGACACACAAAAGTACAACAATGAGAAACAAAAGGACTGAAAAGATGCACAAAGCAAGACGAGAGGCGAAACAACATCAAGGAGACACTGAAAAGAGACGCAAAATGAACACAAAGTGACACAAAATGACCATAAAGTCACACAAAGCAGCTGCAAAAAGACAAAATGACTGCAAAAAAGACATAAAGCAACCATAAATTGATGCAGAATTACCAAATTAAGACACAAAATAACCGCAAAAAGACGTAAAAACTAACAAACCAATGCACAAAACAACCTCAAAGAGATGTAAGTGTTTAAAAGAGACATAAAACAACTGCAAAAAGGCGTAAAATAACCAAAATATAATCCGAAATAACCACTAAAATATTAAAATGACAACGAAACCAAGACATAAAACAACCACAAAAAGATAGAAAATGACCAAAACAACCGGAAAAGACACAAAATGACCGTAAAGAGAGGCAAACAACTGCAAAAAAGACATAAAACAACAAAAAATTGATGCAAAATGACCAAAATGAGACACAAAACTATGACAAAAAGACATAAAATTATCAAAACTGGACATAAAACAACCACAGAAAGATGCAAAACAACCAGAAAAGACACAAAATGACAGCAAAAAAGACTTAAAACAACTATAAATTGATGCAAAATGACCAAAATGAGACACAAAACTATGACAAAAAGAGGTAAATACTTAAAACAGACATAAAACTACTGCAAAATTGAGTAAAATGACCAAAATATAATACGAAATTACTACTAAAACATGTAAAATGACCAAAATAAGACACAAAACTATGACAAAAAGACATAAAACTATCAAAACTGGACATAAAACAACCACAAAAAGATGTAAAACGACCAAAACAACCAGAAGAGACACAAAATGACCATAAAGAGACACAAAACGACTACTAAAAGATAAAATGTCTAAACTATCTGCTCACCAGACAGGCCGACACAACATTCGGTTTTATTTTTGGCTGATCCGTGTCTAAAACCACCAAACTGATTTAAAGACGACAGCCTCCGTCAGCTCAGATCTGATGTGAGCTTTAATGTTAATAACTAGTGGCTCAAACTCAAACCTCCTGCTCTCAGCTGCATTTAAGAATTAATGCTCATAAACGACTGAAGTCTGCTCCGGCTTTAATACATTCTGTATGTTGACGTGAAGCTGAGATTTATGACCTCAGACACACAGTCAGGGAAGGTTTTATGGTGAAGCGTCAATTTAATTTATTCAAAACCAACCAAGTCCCCTAAAAATACATCCCCATACAACTAGGCTGCATTCTCTACTGCATTTTAAAGGGGCAAGAAAGAGCGACGATGTCCGAGTTAGGAACAAAACTTACCTGGTTTGGTTTAGGACAACTTTGACTTGTGGGTTTACTATTAAACCGGTGTACAAACATCAACATTGAGGACGTTCAGAGAGGCTACTGTACCAGAAATTTAAATTATAGAGTCAACTGATGTCAAAACGAGATACAAAACAACCACAAAAGACCAAAACGAGACACAAAACGACCACAAAAAGATGTAAAATGACCAAAAATAGACAGACAACAACTGTAAGAAGGTGTAAAACAACCAAAATATTAGCTAAATAACCACTAAAATATGTAAAATGACGACCAAAAATAGCCCCAAAACAACCACAAAGAGATATAAAACAAACAAAACAACCACGAAAATATGTTTTAAAAAAAAGCATGTAAAATGTTTAAAAGAGACAAAAAACAAGTGAGAAATGTATAAAATCACCAAAACATAACAAGAAATATCCACTAAAATATGTAAAATGACCAAAACTGGACACAAAACAGTCACAAAAAGGTGTAAAACAACCTAAACGAGACACAAAACCCCAAAAAGACCAAAATGACAAAAAATAACTGCAAAAAGACGTCAAAATACCAAAACGAGACACAACATGACCACAAAAAGATGTGAAAGGTTAAAAAAAGACATAAAACTGCAAAAAAGCGTAAAAAAGGCCAAATTATAATGTGAAACAAACAATAAAATATGTAAAATTACGCCAAAAACTAGACACAAAACAACAGAAAGATAGAAAACAACCATTAATTATGTAAAACAACCAAAACAAGATACAAAACAACCATAAAAAGACGTAAAACTACCAAAACCAGACACAAAAGATGTAAAATTACCAGAATAACACACAAAAAAGCCACAAAAAGACTTAAAACTACCAAAACCAGACACTAAAAGATGTAAAATGAGCAGATTATAATGCAAAATAACTACTAAAATATGTAAAAGGATGACCAAAACTATGCACTAAACAATTACAGAAAGCTAGAAAACAACCAAAACAACCACAAAATATGTAAAACGACCAAAACAAGACATAAAACAGCCACAAAACGATGTAAAATGAGCAAAATCAGACACAAAAAGATGTAAAGTGGTCAAAAAAAGACACAAAACAACCATAAAAAGCAGTAAATGTTTAAAAAAAGACATGAAATGACCACAAAAAATGTAAAAGTACCAAATTATAATGCGAAATAACCACTAAAATATGCAAAAGGTCGACCAAAACTATGCACTAAACAACCACAAAAAGATATAAAACGACCAAAGCAACCACAAAAATATGTAAAACGACAGAAACAAGACATAAAACAACCACAAAAGATGTAAAATTACCAAACTATAATGCGAAGTAACCACGAAAATATGCAAAAGGTCGACCAAAACAACTACAGAAAGATAGAAAACGACCATAACAATCACAAAACAAGCACAGACGTATTTAAAATGTTTAAAAGAGTAATTAACAGTTGCAAAAAGGTGTAAAACAACCAAAATATTAGCAAAATAGCTACTAAAATATGCAAAATGACCAAAACTAGACACAAAACTAGACACAAAAAGATGTAAAACTACCAAAATCAGGGACTAAATGTTCTTTAATAAATTCTAAATCAACATAAAGATCTAATAAAAACCACAACATGCAGCTTTTAACTCTCCTTGTCGCTGTTTTGTGACTCTTTGCACTTGTGTTAAGTAGTTTTGTGTGTCTTTCAGGTTGTTTTGTCTCCGTTCGCATCGGTTCGTGTTCATTTTGTGGACATTTTGCATTTACTTCTGGTCATTTTCCGTCTCGTTTTTACTGGTTTGAGTCTCTCTGCGGACGTTTTGCATCCTAGCGGTCCTTCTGTGTGTCCAGGAGCTGGTTTTAGGTCTGTTTGTGTCCATTTTGCATCCCCAAACTGCTGACTGTGGAGTTTACAATCCGCTTTTTGGACAAAACGCCAAAACACCGACGACTCCTTTCGACTCTGGACGCATCGCACATGAGTAAATAAATGAAGCCGGACCCTCGGTGGATGAATGTTTCCACCGAAGTCGTGTTTTTAATTGCGCCAAGTGATTCATGGCAACCTTTACCGGCCGCCTCCGAACAGCAGACCCGAGGGAATCGAGCTGCAGAGCGATTTCCACGAGAAAAGCCAAGGTCGGGTCTGTAATTACACCCAGCCACATCAGCTGCTGTCCTTCAGCCGGAAAACGCAGCTTTATTAGTCAGAAAACAGGAAGGGAGCGACAGGAAACACAACGCAGGCTGCTTCACGACACACATCTGCGCTGGTTTCACTCGGAGCTCTGCAGGAACCCGTCCACAGGTTTCACTCGGGAGTCGTCGTAATGAGTTTTCGGGGTCTAACGTCTGCTCTCTTCGTTCGCTCTAATTAACTCGCCGATTTGTGTTTCGCCTCCTGAACCTGCAGGTGAGCATCGGCGAGCGACGGCGCTAACGTCTGAATGAAAGCGTGGAATCAGTTCACCTCCAATAACAAGCTCCAGGTTTACAGTTTAACAAATGGACTCACCGAAACTCACCTGAGCAAAGCAGGAAGTGTTAACAGGCGTGTTCTCATACTCATGTATTTTCATTGATGGAAACTGCAAAATTAGCAAAAAAAAAAGCCTCAAATTTCCCAAAAAAAACACTCGCTTAATGTGGTTTTTAAATATGTCAATGAGATTCACAGGAGGTGGAAACATCTTTACTGTTTAAGTTCAATTTTGACGCTTTTGTGTTGCGTTTTTTCTCATTTTGTAGCTCAGAGTCGCTCATTTTGTCTTATTTTGATTGTTTTGCATCACATGTTTCTCATTTTGCTTCTCATTTCACCTCATTTTGTCTTGTTTTGTCTCAAAATTGTCATTTTGCAGCTAATTTTGAGTCGTTTTGTCTCATTTTGGTCATTTTACATCTCATTTTGTCTCATTTTTGTCATTTTAAAGCTCAGTTTAACTCATTTAGTCTCATTTTTGTCATTTTGCATCTCATCTTGTTTCATTTTGATTGTTTTGCATCACATTTGACCTCATGTTTCTCATTTTGCTTCTCATTTCACCTTATTTTGTTTAATTTTGGTCATTTTGTGTCTCATTTCACATCATTTTGGTCATTTTACATCTCATTTTGTCTCATTTTTGTCATTTTAAAGCTCAATTTTACTCATTTTGCTTCTCATTTTACCTCATTTTGTTTAATTTTGGTCATTTAGCATCTCACTTCACTTTATTGGTGTCATTTTGCATCTCATTCGACCTCATTTTGTCTCATTTTTGTCATGTTGCTTCTCATTTTAACTCATTTTTTCTCATTTTGTCTTAATTTTGTCATTTTTTGTCTCATTTTAACTTATTCTATCTGATTTTTGTCATTTTGAATCTCATTGTCTCACAATTAGGTCACGTTGAGTCTTATTTTTTTTATAATGTCGGTCATTTTGTGTCTCATTTTACCTAATTTTTGTTATGCTGCATCTCATTTCCTCTCATTGTAGTTGTCAGTGTCTCATTTTGGTCACTTGGTGTCTTTTTTTCCTCTCACTTTGATTGCTTTGTGTATCATTTTCATCGTTTGACATCTCATTTTCTCTCATTTGGGTCACTTTGTTTCTCATTTTGTCATTTTGTGGCTCAGTTTTGCTCATTTTGTCTTATTTTGATCGTTTTCTGTCTCATTTTATCTCATTTTTTTGTCATTTTGTGTCTCATTTTACCTCGTTTTGTCTTGTTTTGGTCATTTTGTGTCTGATTTCACCTTATTTTGGTCATTTTATGTCTCATTTTACCTCATTTTGGTCTTTTTGCGTCTCAGTTGACCTCAGTTGTCTTATTTTGGTCATTTTACGTCTCATTTTGTCTTTCTTTTCAGTTTGGTTGTTGGCGTCTTATTTTGGTTGTTTCTGGTCTCAGTTTGAGCTGCAGTGTTCTGGATGGTTTCTGGGGAAATAATGAAAACTGTTTTGTACAGACAATGTGCTAATCTTTGCTGCTGGTCCCACAGGAGGTGAATCGTATCACAATAAAACATTTATACAGCAGGTTCCACTGAGCTGATCAGTTTGATTGATGATACAGATAATGCTGTTACGTGTCAGAACTTCTTGTGTTTTACAGGTTAACATGAAAATGTGACAGATTTTTGATTGTATGTACATCCAGCTAATAATAAAGATGATTCCTGGATGAAGTTTCACAATAAAATCCCCACAGCTGCACTTTTCCAGCTCTGTTTTGTACCAAAATAAAGCTTCTTGTGCCAGAGTCTGATACTTTCTCTCATTGATTTCTCTGTGTGGATCCATTGAATGTAGTGGAAATAAAGAGCCTGAAATCCAATAGAGAAGAAGAGGAACAATGAGCTGATATCTCGTTTAGAGCGGTGCACTCTGGGTAATAAATCAATGTAGCTGACAACTGTCCACCGGTTAGTGAAACCGGTGCTGATACTGGATAAATGACAGTCGAGTTCATCCCAGCACTCAGCAGCTGAGCTCCTAAAGGCCAACCGGCTAAACAGCACACATGTTCAGATACACATGTGGCCGGCGAAAGGCCATCCACGCCGATCAGGAGGATCCCGAGGGGCCTTTCATCTTATCTGGCCTCCCGCTGAGCTGCCTGTTCGCTGATAGCAGGCGGCTGAAGCTGCACAGGGACCTGATAAACTGCAAATTAGAGGCGAACAGAGGAACGGTCCATGAAACCAGCTGCATCGAGAAGTGTTAGCCGGGAGATGAGACCCCCTTTAAATACTGATCCAGCTCCACGCGTGACTGCAGAGATTTAGGGTTTATTACATGGCAGAAACAGCATGTAATTATTCTGGACCACAGCGACAGCGACTGCATTTCTAATGAAGTGTCTGCATTCACTCAGCTTCTACTCTTTCCTGCTGTCAGAGACGGTACGACTGCAACTTGTTATATAAAATCTGAAGGCAGAGCGAAAAATGGCCTCCTGCTTCAGCAAATACAGGGTTTCCCCCAAGCTTTCCTTGCCCCCCCGCCAGGCAAAGCATCACTTGTTTATTTATTGTAAATAGGTTTTTTATGCACCAAAACAGTGATGCCAAAGACGATACACAGAGCTTTTAACAGCATCTGGTGATACAGTTGAAAGCGCAATGGCGACATCTTATACGTCGATACACTTCGATACGTGAACACAGAGGGGTGAGACATTTACACTTTTTTATTTATGTTAATTTATTTTACTTTTAAATGTGACCAGCAACGGCTTGTTTTAATATTCACTAGGATTTAACTTAAGTGAAAACAACTGATATTATTCACTTTAATTGTATTTTTTTCTGTTTGTTAAAACCGTATTTCAAGCTTGTGACATTTGTAAGACTCTACGTTTCAGTATTGATAATAAATGGCTTAAAATAATACATAATAGTCATAATTTCAAAAATACTGTCAACTTTTAAGTTTTTTTTAACATAAACCTGGTGGGCCGTCGGTGAGCTTCTCTACCACCAGGTTTTGCAAGTTTTCTGGGGTAAACCCTGAAATGAGATGCATCATGACAAAAATGAGACAAAATGAGGTAAAATGAGATGAAAAATTACCAAAATGAGATCGAAAATGACACAAAATGAGACACAAAGCGATCAGAATGAGAGAAAATGAGACACAAAGCGATAGAAAATGAGAGAAGACAAACAAAATGAGAAAATGAGATGCGAAATGGCAAAAATGAGACTAAATGCTTTGCAAATGCCCAAAACAAGAAAAAATGAAATACACAAAGCTACCGAAATGAAAGAAAATGAGATGTAAAATGACAAAAAGAGAGAAAATGAGATGCAGAAAGACAAAAATGAGAATACATGAGAGATAATGAGACACAAAATGACAAAAATTAAAGAAAATGAGATGCAAAAATCACTAAAATGGAATACCAACAATCACAATGACATATAAAATAAGTCGTACAATGAAGAAAATTAGACAAAATAGGAGAAAAAGAGACATAAAACGACAAAAAATAAGAGAAAATGGGATATAAATCCACAAAAATGGGACACACATACAACCAAAATAAGACAAAAGCAAAGAAAAATGAGGCAGAAATGACAAAAAATGAGGAAAAAATGGCACACATAACAATTAAAATCAATAAAATATGAGGAAAAAATAAGCAGAATGACAAAAATTAGATGCAAATTAACCGAAGACACATTAAGACCAAAATCGGACTGAATAAGATGCGGAACGAACAAAATGATCAAATCTTAATAAACATGAGATGTTAGCCGGGCGATGAGACCACTTTTGAATACTGATCAAGCTCCACGCATGACCGCAGAGATTTAGGGTTTATTACATGGCAGAAACAGCATGTAATTATTCTGGACCACAGCGACAGCGACTGCATTTCTAATGAAGTGTCTGCATTCACTCAGATTCTACTCCTTCTGCTGTCAGGGAAGGTACGACTGCAACTTGTTATGCAAAATCTGAAGGCACACAACAACTAAAGTGAGAGATAATGAGAGATAATGAGACACGAAGCAAAATAAAAGACATAAAGTAGAAGAAAACCACAAAAAAGACAAAAACTAAGACACAAAACAACCAAAATGAGACAAAATGAAATGCAGAATGACAAAAGCGAGACAAAAAGAGAGAAAATGAGACACAAAGTGACCAAAATGAGAAAAAATGAGACGCGAAAGAACCATCAACAATGACACACCATCAACTAAAATGAGATAGAGGAAAATGAGATGCAGCATGACAAAAAATAAGACACCACACAACCAAAATGAGACAAAATGAAATGCAAAATGACAAAAGTGAGACAAAAATGAGAGAAAAAGAGACACAAAGTGACCAACATGAGAAAAAAATAAGATGCAAAATGACAAAAATATGACAAAATGAGAAAAACTTACACACAAAGCAACCATCAACAATGACACACCATCAACTAAAATGAGATCGAGGAAAATGAGATTTAACATGACAAAAAATAAGACACCACACAACCAAAATGAGACAAAATGAAATGCAAAATGACAAAAGCGAGACAAAAAGAAAGAAAATGAAGCACAAAGTGACCAACATGAGAAAAAATGAGATGCAACAGGACAAAAAGGGAGAAAATGAGACACAAAGTGACCAAAATGAGAAAAAATGAGAAGCGAAATGACAAAAATATGACAAAATGAAATGCAAAATGACAAAAGCGAGACAAAAAGAAAGAAAATGAGACACAAAGTGACCCAAAATAAGACAAAAATGAGATGCAAAAAGAGAGAAAATGGGACACAACCCAACCAAAATGAGACAAATTGAAATGCAAAATGACAAAAGCGAGACAAAAAAGAAAGAAAATGAGAAACAAAGTGATCAAAATAAGACAAAAATGGGATGCAAAATGACATCACGTAGAGAAAATGAGACACCAAATGAGGAAAATGAGAGAAAATGAGATGCAAACTGACAAAAATGTGATAAAATGAGGAAAAAATAGACACAAAGCAGCTATCAACAAAGACATACCATCAACTTAAATGAGATAGAGGAAAATGAGATGTAGCATGACAAAAATGAGAAAAAAACAGACACAAAACAATCAAAATGAGACAATACAAACCAAAATAGGAGGAAATTATATGCAGCATTAGAAAACATGAGGTAAAATGAAACGTAAAATGTACGGAATGAGAAAAAAAAATGAGATGCAAAATAAGAACACTTAGAGAAAATGAGAAACCAAATGAGGAAAGTGAAAAACAAAATGAGAGAAAAAAAACGACAAAGTGACCAAAATGACAAAAACCAAAAATAAGAGGAAATTAGATGCAACATGAGAAAGACATGATAGAAAATGAGAAGTGAAATAATGAGAAAAAAACAAGACACAAAATGACTAAAATGAGACTAAATGAGACGCAAAATTATGAAAAGGAGAGAAAATGAGACACAAAACGACCAAAATCTGAAGATACAAGATTAAAAAATGACAAAAATTAAAGAAATGAGACTCAGAATGGCCAAAATGAGACACAAAGTGATTAAAATGAGAGAAAATAAGATGCAAAATGACATGTATTTGAGAAATGAAGGATTCATCACATGGCAGAAACACCATGTAATTATTCAGGACTACAGCTACATAGATGCATCTCTATCTTCAGCTTCTACTCCTTCCTGCTGTTGGAAAAGGTTCGGCTGTAACTTCATGAAGGCAGAATGAAATATGGCCTCCTGCTGCTCACATTCCCTCATCAGCACAGCAGAGTCGTGTTGAACTCACCCTGCTGAGAGGACTCGGCGTTCTCAGCTGAAAACTTCTCATTAATCCCATTTGGAGCTTCTTCATCATGTAGGGATCGACCATGCATCGGTTCAGGGGTCCAGGCATCTCCACCTGTAAAATAACAGAGAGAGACAGTAAATCAGGCAAAATGAGACAAATGATGAAACAAAAACAACTAAAATGAGAGGAAATGAGATGTAGCATGACAAATATGAGAATGAATGAGGTAAAATGAGACACCAGCAGCAAAAATGAGAGAAATTGAGACAAAATTAAATGTCCAACAACAAAAATGAGGCACAAAGTCTCATATTACTTGTACTTATTAACCCGACATTACTAAAATAGGAGAAAATGACAGAAATAATACAAAATGAGATGCAAAACGACCACAATGAGACAAAATAGGAGAAACTGAGACGTAGAAAGGCAAAAATGAGACACAATGAGGTGAAATGAGAAGCAAAAAGACCAAAATGAGAGAAAATGAGAAACAAAGTCAGGGAAATATGAGACACCCGCAAGCAAAATTACAATAAATGAGATGCAAAATCACAAAACTAAAACAACATGCGATGCAAAATCACCAAAATGGTAAATGTAAATCTACAAAAATGAGAGAAAATGAGATGCAAAACATGCAAAAATGCAAAAATGCAAGAAATGAGATGTAAAATGATCAAAATTACAATAAATGAGATGCAAAATCACTAAAATGAAATACCAGCATCCACAATGACATAAATTAGGAGAAAATAAGCTGTACGATAAAGAAAATTAGACAAAATGAGAGAAAATGAAACACAAAACAACCAAAATAAGAGAAAATTATACGTAAATCAACCAAAATGGGACACGTATATAACCAAAAACAAGAGAAAATGAGATGCTAAATGACAAAATTGTGACACAATGAGACAACATGAGACTGTCAAAGACCAAAATAAGTCTGAATAAGATGCAAATACTTAAACTGAGAGAAAATGAGATGCAAAATAGCAAAAATGTAAGAAATGAGACATAAAATGATCAAAGTGAGAGATTATGAGATGCAAAACGACAAAAATGAAAAAACAGGAGATTTAAAATCACTAAAATGAAAAACAAAACGACCAAAATAAGAGAAAATGGGTTTTAAATCAACCGAAATGGGACACACATACAACCAAAATAAAACAAAAGTGAGAGAAAATGAGATGCAAAATGAGAAAAATGAGGCAAAACATGAGAAAATAAGATGCAATACTACAAAAACAAGACACAATGAGAAAAAAACAGACACAAAGTGACCACAATGAGCAAACAACAACCGAAATGAGAAAATGAGATGCCCAATGACAAAAATGAGACAAAACGAGATGCAAAAGTACTAAAATGACAAACAAAACAACCATAATGAGACACAAACAAACAAAATTAGAGAAAAGGAAACGCAAAATCACAAAAATGAGACGTTAGTCAACCGAAATGAGACAAACAAACAAACAGAATGAGAGAAAATGAGACGCAAGACAACCAAAATAAACGCACAATTACAAAAATGAGACAATGAGAAAAAAATTAGATGCAAAATGAGACATACAAACATATGAAACATACAAAATAAGATGCAGAATGACCAAAATGAGAAAATCTGAAAGGAATGAGACGCAAAATGATCACACATGAGAGACAGAAGAACCAAATGAGAGGAAAACAACCCCAAACCGAAGCCACACCTCCATAAACATCCTGGTGTTAAATAAATTACTGTATTTCCTGGAACATCTTGAGAAATATTTGCTCTCATTGTACGGAGAATTGTTTGTTGGTTTGAGTCGAGGAACAGAACAACAGGTGGATGTTTGTGAAGCAGCCCCGCAGGCTAAAGGTTAACAGTGTCTCCTCAGGAAACACAGGTGAAGGTTAAAATCCTTTCTCTCTGCAGGTTCAGGTTGTGAAGCTGTTTCAGTGCTGAACCCACTGAGAGGATGAGATGATGAGGAAGATGGTGTCAGAGTGAAACCTGCGTCCTTCACCATCGTAGACGAGAAACAGATCCAAAAAAAGTGAATAAACGCCGGATGAGCTGACCATAGACATATATACGTAGACGCCACATTGACTGTGGAGGGACGTGCCTAAAGCTCCGCCATCTTGGTACAGGGCTAGCAGAGGGGGGAGTGAATGTAAGTCTATGGAGGTAAGAGGTACTCCACAATCTTAAAGCAGAATTATTCACTGAATTTTCGACCGATTTCCAAACAGTTTGGTTTGTTAAAAACGTCACACATGTAGCTTTGACACAGGATGCTTGGATGCTTTTGTTCTATTTATGTCTGCCTGTCCGTCCTCCATGTCTGACGTTTGTAACAAACAATATATGTTGACAACTGATGGATTTATGATCACTTTTATAGTGCAGACATGTCATTCCTCTATAGACGTAATGCACTGTAGGGGCGAGTGGCACTGTACCAAGATGGCCGCCGCGTAGGCACGTCGGCTCCAATCGGCAGCAGCAGTCAACAAGGCGTCTACGTATATATGTCTATGGAGCTGACCCCCGACTAACCTCAGACCCACACAGTGTTTGTTCCTATAGATGGAAAATGTCACAGGTTTCCATCCATTGTAACGACCATGTTTATCATGACAGTCTGGAGTTTCCATTAAACACTCCCTCCAGGATTTCCAGGCGTTTTTCCAGATTGTTGCTCCTAAAATGTCTGAATTCGCGGCAGCTTCTCTAAAAAATTGCGATTAAAGTTGTGATGTTTTTGTGGGAGACAGTAAAAAATTGCTAAAAAGTTGCTAAAAAGTTGCATTTTTTTTCTTTGTTTTGTATAATTCATTAAAAATGTTAAAAGTTTAAAAAGTTAATTTCACATCCTGGCACACGCGTGTTCACACACACACGCTCACAGCTCGTCACGTCAGTTAATGAATCTAACTGACCTTCATTGTTTCAGTGCTGCCACAGATCTGGATGCAACAGCTTCATCACGGTGGTTTGTCTGGTCTGTGGTCCGCTGGTTTCACCCATTCTCCTGATATGTTTACGGTAGAAAAGTGTTTGTCAGTGGATGGTTTTGGTTTGTGTTCCACCTCAATATTCCACGGGGTGAAAACAGTTTAGCTCCGCTTTGGTGAAGAACATCAGGGAATTGTTTTGCAGGTCTTTAGCAGTAGTTTTTGTTGGTAAGTGAGAGACGTTACCATCAACATGTCTGCATCTTCAAACCATAAACAAGGAAGTGAATCCGGTGACGTACGTGCATTACTGGGGACTGCTGTGATTGGTGGAACTCACGGGAGGCGGGACAAAATTGCGGAAAAGTCGCGATGATTGGACGAAATTGCGAGGTCGCGCAGAATTCATGGAGATTGGTTGAATTTGCGTTAATTGTTGCGTCGCAAATTCCTGGAGCGACTGAATAATCCTTCAATATACGTTTTAGTATCAGTACATCAGTAAACAAATAACAATCCTTCCATTTGTAGTAAAAATATTTGATTTAAAGCCATAAATTTCTACTTTCTGGTTCAAGTTTATTACCAAAAGCTGAAATTATACGAATCATCCTCTGAGGAACATGAACACATCTTAATCCATCCCGTAGCTGTTGAGATATTTTAATAACAATCGCAAATGAGAAGCTAGGAGTAGCGCTAAATGAAAGTCAAATGATGATCAAAAATGTTTGGATCCATCCTCTGAGGAACATGAATCTCCGGACCAGACTGCATCACGATCCCTCTGTTAGCTGTTGAGATGTTTAAATGAACGCCTCAGTTATGACAGACATAGAAAGTTATTAGTGACAATTCATCCAATAGTTATAAAGCCAGGTGATGATACAGATCATGGCCGTTCATCCTCTTGGGAGCATGAACACCTAAGCCAGACTGCATCACAGTCAGTCCAGTAGTTGTAAATTAAAGCCGCAAATGTGACCCACATAAGAAAGTCAGGGGGCTGCTGAAGTAAGATTCATCCTCTGGGGAAGCCATCCAAGAAGATCCAGGAGATTCAACCTGCTGGTAGCATGAAAGGAAAGGAAGCGTCAGGGGATGACCTACTGGTGTTCATCCTCTGGGGATCATGAACACCTAAAGCAGCCTGTGCCACAATCCATCCACGAGTTTCTGAGATGTTTCGATAAAACACCACAAATGAGAACCTCGGAGTCGCTCTACGGACATCGTCATCGAAAACTTTAGGGTTCATCCTCTGGGGATGATCAGTGTCTGCGTTAAAGATAAGCACAACCCATCCAACTTCAACGTCAGTACCACGTGAGATATGTCAACTTTCACGTGGCGTTAGAGAAAAATGTTGTTACTAAATCATTGGGGTTTATCTTCTGGGGAACATGAATGTACAGTAACTTTCTGTGGAGGATTTTCTCTGTATTTTAGAGCCTCAGTTTCGTTCCTCCATCCTGCCTTCGCTCTGCTTCCCCTCCACAGCCGGTAAAGTCATAATTTACTGTCTTTGTGTCGGTAAACTGCTTAGCGGCGTCTAATTACTTACAGCGTGTTCGCCGGCTGTGTCGGGGATTTTACCTTCTTTATTTTATTTTATGTTTTTTTTTGTAATTCAAATAAGCCTTTTACAACTGAAGCAGTGGGACGTGACGTGTAGTCTGGCCGCTAATCCTCAAAGAATTGTTTACCTCCGACAACAAGGGGAGCGATTGTCGTGCTCGAGCAGCAGAGCTCATTATTGGAGCTTTATTACAGCGGAACCAACGCTGGAGAACACGAACCGAAATAAGTTTCCAGACTCTGATTGATAAAATTGGGATTTAGCCTCCTGCCAAACACCTTCTTTCTACAAACAAGACAGAGACAGAAACAATCAGAAAAACATTCATTGATCCCTGTTTTATTATAAATGCTCAACATGCTGTTAAGAAAAGAGAACATGGAAGTAAAAACAGAATCTTGATACTCACTCAAACAGTAGTAAACACAAAATATGCAAGAGTCAATGAAGTACGAAGTAGATTCTTACAACAAAAAACTACAATAAAGAGAAACAAAACTAAAACGAAAGACACGCAAAACTACAACAGAGACATAAAACTACAACAGACAGATAAAAAACTACAACAAAGAGAAGCAAAAGTACAACAAAGAGACGCAAAACTACAACAAACAGATAAAAAACTACAACAAAGAGACGCAAAACTACAACATAGAGATGCAAAATTAGAACGAGACACAAAACTACAACAAACAGATAAAAAACTACAACAAAGAGAAGCAAAACTACAATAAAGAGACACAAAACTACAACATAGATGCAAAACTACAACAAAGAGACGCAAAACTACAACAAAGAGACACAAAACTACAATAAAGTCACAAAACTACAACAAAGAGACACAAAACTACAAGATGCAAAACTACAACAAAGAGACACAAAACTACAACAAAGAGACGCAAAACAACAACAAAGAGACAGAAAACTACAATAAAGTCACAAAACTACAACAAAGAGACATAAAACTACAATAAAGATGCAAAACTACAACAAAGAGACACAAAACTACAACATAGATGCAAAACTACAACAAAGAGACACAAAACTACAACATAGATGCAAAACTACAACAAAGAGACGCAAAACTACAACAAAGAGACACAAAACTACAATAAAGACACAAAACTACAACAAAGAGACGCAAAACTACAACAAAGAGACACAAAACTACAACAAAGACATGAAAAACTACAACAAACAGATAAAAAACTACAACAAAGAGATGCAAAACTACAATAAAGACGCAAAACTACAATAAAGACGCAAAACTACAATAAAGACGCAAAACTACAACAAAGAGACACAAAACTACAACATGGAGATGCAAAGCTACAATAAAGATGCAAAACTACAACAAAGAGACGCAAAACTACAATAAAGAGACGCAAAACTACAACAAAGACACAAAACTACAACAAACAGATAAAAAACTACAACAAAGAAACGCAAAACTACAATAAAGATGCAAAACTACAATAAAGACGCAAAACTACAACATAGAGACACAAAATGACCGCAGATGTGCAAACGAAGAAGTTTGGACCACAATTCGGTGAATTAACTAAATATCTTTAAAAGGTAAAATCATTTAAAAAGACCAAACAGTTTGATCAAATTAAAAGTTTGTGTGATTTAATTTTTTGTTTTAGTTTCTAACTGAATGAATCGTGTCGTCACAGCTACAATAGAAACGTTTCCACTCTGAATACAGGCCAATAAAATGTTTATTAAGAGGCTTATCAAGCGTCTTCACTGTCCTACGCATTAAAACCTGGACTGTGTCCGTTGATATTCACAGAAACCATGAGTTTGAGTTGTTTATTATTATTATTTACTGACGCTTTTAAATCAATTACCAGCCTCTAGTCTGCAGGAAGAAAAAGTGAAGCCTGTATGAAGACGTGAGACAGTAAAAACCAAGCCTCGATGATCACTTAAAGTAAATCTAAAATGTGTGAGTCGATAAAGTACGAGGTAGATTGTCGTGTCGTTCCTGCAGCTCTTTTAAAGCCTCTAATCTGACAGCTTTGTTTCTCTCACTTTCACTGCTGGTCTTAATGCTGCAGAGTTGCTTCGGTGTGACGCTACTTCTGATTCCTGATCTGCCCACCGGACGTGTTTTAAGGTGGACAGAGGATTTTCCTGTCATCAGCAGTGGAGCTCTGCCTTCACACCTTCACCTGAGTAGATTCTGGCCGTCCCGGCTGTTTTTAAATAGCGCAGATTTTCAACCTCGTGTTATAAAAAAGGCAACTGGAGACTTCAGATGGGATCAAACACGTAGAAAAGCAGCAAGCCGAGCTCTAATTCGGCAATTAAACACACCTGAGTGAGCAGAAAAACATGAAAGGCAGTGATCCTGTTTAAAAAGTGATGATATTTCCCTCTGGTCGGACCAACATGTTTGATAATGTTTAATAAGACGGGGAATGTGCGCTTTAATCACACGTTTGATTCCACTGTAAGGTCTGTGCCGTCTTTATTCCTTCCTCTGTAATTCTGAAAATAGAGGAAATCCACAGTGTTTCTGCCAAACCAACATACATGTACACGGATGGCAATAATTAATTACCCAATTAGAGCTACTGTACATCCTCTGAGCTATTTTAACTCTGCTGACGTATACAGTTTGTGTCCATGTGAAGAACGCTGCTTATTAACCAGAACCAAAGTCTGTATCACATAAATGCAGCTCTCAGAATCATCAGCAGCTTATTAAACTGCACAATGTCAATCAATCAAACCACCAAAATGACCGCAGAGAGACACAAAACTACAACAAAGGGGCAAAAAAAATTACTACAAAGAGATCTAAAGTAACTACAGAGCTCCAAAAACAACCACAAAGATACACAAAAAAACCACAACGAGAAGCAAAGCTACATAGGAGGTCAAAAATGACCTTAAAAAGATGCAGAACAACAAGAAAGAGACACAAAACAACCAAAAATAGACACAAAACTTCAACAAAGAGACACAAAAATGTCCACAAGGACATGCAAAACTACAAAAGAGACACAAAACCATCACAATAATCTGTAAAATGACCACTAAGAGATGCAAAGATACAAAAATGAGGCAAAAATGACCACAAAGACACACAAAACTCAACAAAAAACACAAAACTACAACAAAGACACACAAAACTACAACAAAGAGACACAAAACCACCACAACAATATGCAAAATGACCATGAAGAGATGCAAAGATACAAAAATGAGGCACAAATTTACCACCAAGGGATGCAAAACTGTATCAAAGAGACACAAATCTACCGTAAGGAAACACAAAACAACAAAGATACACAAAACAACCACAACGAGAAGCAAAGCTGCATAGGACGTCCAAAATTACCATAAAAAAGATGCAGAACAACAAGAAGGAGACAATAAAACAACCACAAATAGACACAAAACTTCAACAAAGAGACACAAAAATGTCCACAAGGAGATGCAAAACTACAAAAGAGACACAAAACGACCACAACAATATGTAAAATGACTACGAAGAGATGCAAAGATACAAAAAAGAGGCACAAATTTACCACCAAGGGATGCAAAACTATATCAGCGAGACACAAAACTACCGTAAGGAAACACAAAACCGCAAAGAGACACAAAACAAGAAAACGATACAAAACAACCGCGAAGAGATGCAAAGATACAAAAAAGAGGCACCAAATGACGACAAATGGATGCAAAACTATATCAGCGAGACACAAAACTACCGCAAGGAGACACAAAATGACAACAAAATACACAAAACTACAATGAAAGGAAACAAAACAACCACAGAGATGCAAAATGACCACAAAAGGACAGAAAACTACGATAAAAGAGACACAAAATGTCACAAAGAGATGCAAAACTACAGCAGAGAGACAAAGCAACTGCAACAAGATGCAAAATGACAACTAAGAGATGCAAAGATACAAAAATGAGGTTCAAAATGACCACAAATGGATGCAAAACTATAACAAAGGGAGACAAAATAATCAGACGTAAACAAAAACACAACCACAGAGATGCAAAATGACCACAAAAGGACAGAAAACAACAAAAAGACACACAAAAAAGTCTTTGTCTTATTTCTGCATCTGATTTTGCTTGTTTTTGCCTCATTTTAGTTGTTTTTCATCTCATTTCTAGTCAGCTGTGTCTCATCTTGGTCGCTTTGTGTCTCATCTTGTTGTTGTGCGTCTGATTTTTGTTGTTTTGTGTCTCATTTTGTTTGTTTTGCTCATGTTGTGTCTGTTTTTGCGTCACTGCATAAGAATGAGGCTAAAAGGCGAGACGACCGACAGCTTTAAGTGATAAAATCTACGTGGCACATGACGGCAGCAGGGTGGTCTCAGACCTCCTCCTCTGAAGGGCTGTAAAGCTGAGGGTAAACAACATAAATACAATACTTTATTGATCGCCTCGGGGCAAATTCCACGACCAGCGCTGAGCCGGTCGCAGCAGCTGGCAGCGCCTCAGCGTCGCATCCAAGGTCGTTCCAGCCGAGCAAACAGCAGCTGACACCAGGTCACGAGCCGAGAACCTGCACTTTAAAAGAACATCGCAAACACAACAGGCGCTGAGCTACGAGGAAACAGGAGGCAGAGGACCTGCTGCAGCTTTCTACAGCCAGCAGGTGTTTCTACTGAACACACAGGGACTCAAAATGACTAGAGAGACTCAAAATGACCACAGAGACTAAAAATGACCACAGAGAGACTCGATATGACCACAGAGATTCGAAATGACCACAGAGAGACTAAAAATGACGTCTAGTCCGTCCACATCTAGTTCCTCCACATCTAGTTCCTCCATATCTAGTCCGTCCACATCTAGTCCCTCCACATCTAGTTCCTCCATATCTAGTCCCTCTACATCTAGTCTCTCCACATCTAGTCCGTCCACATCTAATCCCTCAGTATCTAGTCTCTCCACATCTAGTCCCTCCATATCTAGTCTCTTCACATCTAGTCCCTCTGCATCTAGTCCATCCATATCTAGTCCATCCATATCTAGTCCCTCTACATCTAGTCCCTCCACATCTAGTCCCTCCACATCTAGCTCCTCCACATCTAGTCCCTCCACATCTAGTCCCTCCAGATCTAGTCCCTCAACATCTAGTTCCTCAACATCTAGTCCCTCCATATCTAGTCCCTCAATATCTAGTTCCTCCACATCTAGTCCCTCAACATCTAGTCCCTCCACATCTAGTCCCTCTACATCTAGTCCCTCCACATCTAGTCCCTCAACATCTAGTCCCTCCACATCTAGTCCCTCTACATCTCATCCCTCCATATCGAGTCCCTCTACATCTCGTCCCTCCACATCTAGTCCCTCCTTATCTAGTCCCTCCACATGTAGTCCCTCTGCATCTAGTCCCTCCATATTTAGTCCCTCTTCATTCAGTCCCTCCACATCTAGTCCCTCCACATCTAGTCCCTCTACATCTCATCCCTCCAAATCGAGTCCCTCTACATCTAGTCCCTCTCCTCTACATCTAGTCCCTCTACATCTAGTCCCTCTACATCTAGTCCCTCTCCTCTACATCTAGTCCATCCACATGTAGTCCCTCCACATCTAGTCCCTCCATATTTAGTCCCTCTACATTTAGTCCCTCCACATCTAGTCCCTCCACATCTAGTCCCTCCATATCTAGTCCCTTTACATCTCATCCCTCCAAATCGAGTCCCTCTACATCTAGTCCCTCTCCTCTACATCTAGTCCCTCTACATCTAGTCCCTCTACATCTAGTCCCTCTCTTCTACATCTAGTCCCTCCATATCTAGTCCCTCTACATCTAGTCCCTCTCCTCTACATCTAGTCCCTCTACATCTAGTCCCTCTACATCTCATCCCTCCATATTTAGTCCCTCTACATCTAGTCCCTCTCTTCTACATCTAGTCCCTCTACATCTAGTCCCTCTCCTCTACATCTAGTCCCTCTACATCTAGTCCCTCTACATCTAGTCCCTCTACATCTAGTCCCTCCACATCTAGTCTACATCGACCTGCAGCCTTCGCACTCGACTGCGTTGCCATGGCGTCGGCTGCAGGATGCAGGATTTCACCCTCCGATGGGGGACGTCGCCTGGAGGCGTCTCAGGATTCTCTGACACGTCACTGCCAGGAAGGTGCTCCTGCCTCCTTCATCCTCCTCCTCCTCTTCCTCCTCTGGTTCTCACCTCGACAGCTCAGCTTCGCTTGTTGACATCATCATCATCATCATCATCATCATCATCCTCCTCCTCCAGTGTTTGCATCCTTCCTCTCCCTCTCCTTCCCTCTGGCCTCTCCGTCCTTCATTCGTCTCCTTCCACATTGGATTTATTCCTCATTCTCCTCTGACCTGCTTTTCTCTCCTTCACTCTGTGCGTCTCATTTTTAATCGTTTATGTCTAATTTTTAATCGTTTGTGTCTCATTTTTAATCATTTGTGTCTCATTTTATCTCATTTTTCAAGCTTTGAGTCTGAATTCAGTTCTTTTGCATCTCATTTTTAGTCGGTCGTGTCTCATTTCAGTTGCTTTGCATTTGGTTTTGGTCTTTTTGTCTCTGATTTTGGCCGTTTTCGCCCGACTTGGGTCACTGGGCATCTCATTTTTAATCATTTATGTCTCATTTTTATTCATTTGTGTCTCATTTTGTCTTGTTTTTCATTTTTTTGGTCTCATTTTAGTCATTTTGCATCTGCTTTTGGTCATTTTGTCTCTGATTTTGGTTGTTTTGGACTCATTTTGGGGTCTGATGACTACAGAGACACTAAAAATGACCTCAGAGTGATTCGAAATGACTACAGAGACTCAAAACGACTACAGAGACACTAAAAATGACCACAGAGACACTAAAAATGACCACAGACACTCAAAATGACTACAGAGAGACTCGAAATGACTACAGAGACACTAAAAATGACTACAGAGAGACTAAACATGACCACAGAGAGACTCAAAATGACCACAGAGACTCGAAATGACCACAGAGACTCAAAATGACTACAGAGAGACTCGAAATGACTACAGAGACACTAAAAATGACTACAGAGAGACTAAAAATGACTACAGAGAGACTAAAAATGACTACAGAGAGACTAAAAATGACCACAGAGACTAAAAATGACCACAGAGACTAAAAATGACCACAGAGACTCGAAATGACCACAGAGAGACTAAAAATGACCACAGAGACTCAAAATGACCACAGAGACTCGAAATGACCACAGAGAGACTAAAAATGACCACAGAGACTCAAAATGACTACAGAGAGACTCGAAATGACTACAGAGAGACTAAAAATGACCACAGAGAGACTAAAAATGACCACAGAGACTAAAAATGACCACAGAGACACTAAAAATGACTACAGAGAGACTCAAAATGACCACAGAGACTCAAAATGACTACAGAGACACTAAAAATGACCACAGAGAGACTAAAAATGACCACAGAGAGACTAAAAATGACCACAGAGACACTAAAAATGACTACAGAGAGACTCAAAATGACCACAGAGACTCGAAATGACTACAGAGACACTAAAAATGACCACAGAGACTCAAAATGACCACAGAGACTCAAAATGACTACAGAGACACTAAAAATGACCACAGAGAGACTAAAAATGACCACAGAGAGACTAAAAATGACCACAGAGACACTAAAAATGACTACAGAGAGACTCAAAATGACCACAGAGACTCGAAATGACTACAGAGACACTAAAAATGACCACAGAGACTCAAAATGACCACAGAGAGACTCGAAATGACTACAGAGAGACTAAAAATGACCACAAAGACACTAAAAATGACTACAGAGAGACTAAAAATGACCACAGAGAGACTCAAAATGACCACAGAGACTCGAAATGACTACAGAGACACTAAAAATGACGACAGAGACTAAAAATGACCACAGAGAGACTAAAAATGACCACAGAGACTCAAAATGACCACAAAGACACTAAAAATGACCACAAAGACACTAAAAATGACCACAGAGACACATAATCACATCTAGTCCGTCCATATCTAGTCTCTCCACTTCTAGGCCCTCTACATCTAGTCCCTCCTTATCTAGTCTTTCCACATGTAGTCCCTCAATATCTAGTCTCTTCACATCTAGTCCCTCAATATCTACTCCATCCATATCTAGTCCCTCTACATCTAGTTCCTCCACATCTAGTCTCTCAATATTTAGTCTCTCCACATCTAGTCCCTCTGCATCTAGTCCCTCTACATCAAGTCCCTCTACATCTAGTCCCTCCACATCTAGTCCCTCCACATCTAGTCCCTCCACATCTAGTCCCTCCACATCTAGTCCCTCTACATCTAGTCCCTCTATATCCAGTCCCTCCACATCTAGTCCCTCCACATCTAGTCCCTCTACATCTAGTTCCTCCACATCTAGTCTCTCAATATCAAGTCTCTTCACATCTAGTCCCTCCACATCTAGTCCCTCCACATATAGTCCCTCTACATCTAGTCCCTCCACATCTAGTCCCTCTACATCTAGTTCCTCCACATCTAGTCCCTCTACATCTAGTCTCTCTACATCTAGTCCCTCTACATCTAGTCCCTCCACATCTAGTCCCTCCACATCTTTGCGTCCCATTTTTAGTCAATTGTGCCTCATTTTGTCTCTTTCCCATCAGATTTTTACTCGCTTGTTTCTCATTTCACATGTTTTCTGTCTCATTTTGGTTGTTTTGCTTCTCATTTCTGTCATTTTTCACGTGGTTTTGATGCTTTTGTCTCATTCTGGCTGTTTTTTTTCTATCCGTTCTGTTTCTCTGGGGCCTCTCCATCCCTCATTCATCCCTCTCCAGATTAGATTTAGCCTCCATTCTCCTCTAACCTGCTTTCCTCTCCACCCTCCCATCCTCCTCGCCGGGTTCCTCGGCTGCCGCCTCCGGCCTCGTCTCATCACGGCTAACACCCCGCTGAGGGGAGGAAGCGACTGTCACGCAGCCCACAGCGAAGTAACAAGCTGCAGGAATGCGAAGAAGGGCATCATGGGAGAAACACTCTTCTTCTCCTTCCTCTTTAATCTGCGCTGCGTTTCTTCTCCCGGCGTTAACCCTCCTTCCTCCCGGTACAGTCGCATGTTGCACACGCTCCAACGCCTTCCCTAATAAAGTCATGAAATTTTCATCCGCTGCGCTTCGCCCGTGGAGAATTAACCGTGTTATGATTCAGGAGAGGCTGCTGCTCTCCGGCTTCACCTTTTCCTGCTTCTTTAGATTTTTACACCACATGAAAACATCAGCGGAGTTCAGTTCAGCGACCTCACAGCCTGGAAAACTGTCTGATATTCAGGTTGATGGCTGGAACGGCTGGTTTGGCTCAGAGTGGGGGCTTCTGACTCATGTTGCATCTCATTTTTTATCAGTTGTGTCTCATTTTGCTCGCTTTGTGTGCCCTTTTTAAAAAAAAATCTCTCTCATTTCGGTAATTTCGCATAATTTGTTTTGTTTTTTTGTTTATTTTAGGTTGTTTTACGTCTCATTACCTCCACAAGGAGGTTATGTGATGGCCGGCGTTGGTTTGTTTGTTTGTTTGTTTGTGTGCAAAATAACTCGAAAACTCATGGATGGATTTGGATGAAATTTTCAGGAAATGTGTGAAATGGGACAAGGAACAAATGATGAAATTTTGGGACTGATCCGGATCACCGTCTCTATCTAGGATTCTTTTTCATGTAAATGTAACCAGGTGGACAATTAAATGCGGTTTACTCTAAAAGCCACCAGAGGGCGCTCTTGTTTTTGGGGTAACCCCCTCTGACCACATGACATTTTGGGTCTCCACGTGACAGACAGCGACAGTGACGGAGTTCTCTTTCCTTCCTGAGCGACATACGCACGGTTGGGCCGGCATTCTTATCTCCGGTTGTCTAAGAAGCCCAGAGGCTGTTAGGAGCTGCCGCGCTAGAGGCCGCGCCTGTTCATTAGGTCGGATGGGGTGAAGGCCGCATTGTCGGTCGGACATTTGAACTGTATGTAATTACATTTGTATCTGTAACGTTCCATACAAAATATGTGAATTGGGAGATTGTGTTGGGGGTGGACTGAAGCTCCTTGGCGGAGGTATGAGCTCTCTGAGTGCTTTTCTAGTTTTTTATTCGTTTGTGTCTCATTTCGTCTAATTTTGCTCGTTTTGTGTCTCTTTTCAGTTGTTTTGCCTCTAATTTTGGTTGTTTTTGCCTGATTTAGATCGTTTTGTCCTCATTCTGGTTGTCTGACACATCATTTGTGTCTCATTTAGTATCATTTTGTGTCTTTCGGTTGTTTTTCATTTTGATTTTGGTCGTTTTTGCCTCATTTTGGCTGTTTTGTGTCCCATTTTGTTTGCCTTTACCTTTACATTTGCATTCATTTCGTCTAATTTTCCTCATTTTGTGTCTCTTTTCAGTTGTTTTGCTTCTGGTTTTGGAAGCTTTTGCCTCCTTTCGATTGTTTTTGACCTCATTTTGGTTATTTTGTATCTCATTTTTGATCACTTCTATCTCATTTCGGATGTTTTTGCCTCATTTTGGTTGTTTGCAACTTTTGGTCGTTGCTCATTTTCACATTTTGTGTCTCATTTTTTAAATTTTTATTTTTCATTTTGGTATTTTTGTGTCCCGTATTGGTAAACTGATATCTCATTTTCCTTGTTGTGTTTGTCTCATTAAGGTAATTTTGCGTCTTTTTGACTAAGTTTGGTCTTTCAAGACATCATCTGTGTCTCATTTAGTGTCATTTAGTGTTTCCTTTTGGTTGTTTTGCATCTGATTTTGGTCGTTTTAGCCTCATGTTGATTGTTTTTACATTTCATTTTTTGTACATTAGTCATTTTGGTGGTGCAGATGAAAACATCAGCATTTTGATGGTTTGATTTGACGACCTCAGGACATGAAAAAGTCCAGAAATGGATGGTTTGTCTCATTTTTGGTTGCTAGTTGCATCTATTTTCTCTAGTTTTTGAGTTTAATTTTCCTCATTTTGCATCTCATTTTTGAAGTTTTCTTTCTCATTTAGGAAATGATGCGTCTTATTTTGGTAATTTAGCATGTTTCGGGTGACTGTTCGATTGTGTTGCATCTGATTTAAGAAGTTTTCACTCCATTTTGGTCGGTTTGTGTCAGATGAAAACATCAGCATTGTCTTTTCATGCAGAGTGATTCAGTTTGACAACCAGAACCTAAAAACGTATCAGAAAGCTGCAGAAATGATTGGTGTGGCTCATTTTGGTTGCTTTGCATCTCGTTTTTGGTCATTTAGTGTGTTTTTTTGCCAGATTTAGCTCATTTTGCACTTGATTTTGGTCGTTTTCACCTCAGTTTGGTTGTTGTTGCTCATTTTCTCTTCATTTTATAAACCGGATGAATACTTCAACCTTCTCTTGTCATATGGAAATGTTTGGTTTGACAAACCCAGGAACTGGAAAATCGTCTGATATTCAGATCCCCACCCCCTGTAAGAGTACAGAAATGGGTGGTTTGCATTTAATTTGTCCTCGTTTGTGTCTTATTTAGTTTGTTTTTGCCCGTTTTGTGTCTCGTTTTGGTTGTTCTTCATTTGGTTTAGGCTGTTTTGCATCTCAGTTTTCTTTGCTTATGTCTTATTTGGTTGTTTTTTTCCCTGTTTTTGGTCATTTTTGTCCACTTGGAGCAAACATTTAGCAGATTATAATCAACAAAACATTCACTTTCCTTAAATCAGACTGCAGCTTTTAGAAATGTTTCCGTGAGGTTTTGCAGCTCAGTGGGTTTCGCAGGTTAAAAGCAGTTGAATTAGAATCTGCCAATCAGAGAGCTGCCTACAGAAGACGATGCACATTTCCAACAACCTTCAATCTTTATTTCTTATCTTTTGCGCCGAGTCCTGCAGCTTCAAGCGTTCCCTGCTGGTTGGAAGTTGGACAGTTCTGCTGCTGAAAGGTTAAAGTTCGGCTCAGCTGGATGATGAATGATTGTGTCCTTGACTCTGAGAATAAACCTCGACCTGCTCTCTTATCGTCCCGCCGCTTCCAACCCCGAAGACTGTCGGCTAAATGTCATCCATGAGACGTTCGAGCCCCGTCCGGCATCACGAAGCTTGTAGGTGTCCGGATTCCTGACGGAGCGCCGTTAACCACGAAAAGGTCACAACGCCGAACGCTCGAGCACGACTGGGCCGCGGGGAAACGTTTGACGAGCTCCAAACTGTAAACCGGAGACGTCTAGAAGCAAAAAGCATGACAGAGCTGCTGTAAGACACGAGGATCCTTCAACGGGGCGTCCATGTTGGCCGATGACCTTTGGATCTGTTGTGTTTCATCACAGGATCTTTTCCTGCAGACTGTCATGTATTTATACCGACTACAACTCAACAAACAGAAAAAAGATGTGTTTAGGTGTACTTATTTTATTTATTTGACCTTTATGTTAACAGGTAAAAGTGTTTGGGAACCAGTTCTCATTTGCAAACATAGCCAAGAGGCACCAGCGAGAACTAAAACACATAAAAACCACAGACACAAATAGACGCATGAACATAACATAGAAGAACATAAACAGGTCAACAGGTAAGAAGCATGGAAATCAAGCATATGCATGTGAGCGATTGTAGTTTAAGCTTGAAGGTATTGAGCGGAGTCAAAGTTGGGAGCTCGAGGGTGTTGTGTAAGGTGCTCCAGTCGTTAGCTGCTGCAAAGCGAAAGGAATTAGTAGTAGAAGTATTGGAGATGATGAGCTTGAGGCATTCGCTTGACCTTGTGCGATACGAACTATGGGCGAGGTGAAGAAGAGAAGCTAGATAGGGAGGTGTCTTGCCCAGAACTGATGGAAGAGGAAAGCTAGTCTGGCTTTGAGTTTGGTCTGAAGGTTATTAATGTGTGTGGCGAAAGACAGAGGTGAATCCTACCAGAAGCCTGGATATTTATAGGATTTGATATACTCCACAGGGAAGCTATCCGCACAGGTGATCGTGGGGGGCCTGGATGCAACATTCCTCCTGTCAGAGATGATGATTTGGTCTTACTGATGTTAAGGCGAAGGTGGAAAGGACTGCTCAACAGAAGTGAGGCTGAGCTGAAGAGTGGATGCTGCAGAGTGAAGAGAAGGGCCAACTGAGTATAATATGGTATCATCGGCATACAAATGGATCCGGGAACTGCCAGCGGCTTTTGCAAAATCGTTAATGTAGATGGAAAATAAGGTTGGGTCCAAGACGGAGCCCTGAGGCTCACCTTTGGAGAAGGCAAGTGGATCTGACAGGATGTTTTCCGTCTTCACCTGCTGGACACGGTCAGTAAGGTAGCTGGCAAACCAGTCAAAGCAGGTAGCGGACAGACCGATGCTAGAGAGCCTACGAAGGAGGATCCAGTGATCAACTGAATCGAAGGCCTTAGCAAAGTCAATAAACACAGCGAGGCAGATCTGCTTGCTGTCTAATGCTGTAATAATGTAGTCCGGGGCTAAGGATGGTAAAATGGAAATGGGTCGGAGCCAGAGCCACCTTTGAAGAGGGGGAGATCAGATGCATTACAATGTGTCTCTAGGCCCTGAAAAAGTCCAGAAATGGGTGATTTACATCCAAGTTTTAGGTCATTTGGGTCATCTTGTGTGTCTTTTTGGTAATTTTGGGTCTGTCTTTGCATAATTTTGTCTCATTTTGGTAAGTTTCTGCCTCATTTAAGTTGTTTTGCATCTAATTTTAATTTGTTTGTGTCTCAGTTTGGTTATTTTACATCTCGTGTTTGGTCGTTTGTCTCATTTTAGTTGTTTTTGCCTGTTTTTGGTTGTTTACATCTAATTTTGGTCGTCTGGGTCTCATTTTGTTTGTTTTTACCCGTCTTTCTGGTCATACAGATGAAAGCATTGTTTCCTCATACAGACGGTTTCAGTTTGACGTCCCCAGTCCCTGAAAAAGTCCAGAAATGCAGTGATAACTTTAAAAATTTAGCTAATTGCAAACAATGAGCAGAAATATGTTTGGAGGAGAGAAGGTGAGGCCTTTAACTCCAAGAACATCAAACCTACCATCAAGCATGGAGGTGGCAGTATCATGCTCTGGGGCTGTTTTGCTTTCAGTGGATCTGGAGCTTTACACAAAGAAAATGGAGTAATGAAGGAGGATTACCTCCACATTATTTGGGAAAGCCTAAAACCATCAACAGAAGGTTGATCTTGGACACAGCTGGGTGTTTCAACAAGACAATGAGTCCAAACACATCAAAGGTGGTAATGAAATGGTTTAATCAGGCTAGAATGAAGGTTTTAGACTGGTCTCCCCAAAGTCCTGACTTGACCCCATCAAGAACCTGTGGACTGTGGTGAAGAGACAAGTCTGCATAAGAAAGGCAACACATTAAGTTGGACTGCACCAATTCTGTCCAGAGGGGTCAAAGAAGAAGCTCGTAGATGGGAACCAAAATATTAGCGTTTCTGCTTGTATATTTTTGTCCCCTTCAGATTCTGTCATATTTCCAGGAGACCTTTAATAAATCTAAGAAAGACACAAAATGCATGATTGTTTTTTGACAAAGATGAATGTGTTTTAATGAGTCCATCATAGCAAAATCTGAATTAATGGGTTATAAACTCTGCTCAGTGGTCCCATTGTCTCCTAAAGCTTCCATGGTAGAAGCTGCAGCTATTAATGCTGCACTGAGCTCCATTGCATGTCCTACATCCCTGCTGCTACGTGATGTGAATGAGGTCACGGTGGATTTCTGGGATCATACATGTGAGCTGTAACATGCGTGTTGGAAGCCATGAAGACGCCCCTGAAAGCGCACGATACAGTTATCCAGCTTTAATCCTGACAGTGCAGGAGGGATTTAAAAAGCCGATCCTGAATCAGCGCTCAAATGACACCTGAGCTTTTACACTAATACCCACAATTCCCTGCACCTGCAGTCTCTTTACATATTCACTGAGACACTGTCTGGAGATTCAGCTGTAAATGTCACATTTTAACGAATATTAGGCCTTTTATCAGAAGGACGTCTTCTTCTGATCCATATAACACGGTCAATTTAATTTGACCTCTTTTAAAAGAATTCACAAATAAAAGACTTTTTATATGAACATCCCTCAGAGTCCAGTTAAATCCATCATTAAGAAATGGAAAGAATATGACACATGTGTAAATCTGACTAGAGCAGGATTTCCATATAAAGCTGAGTGACTGAGGAAGAAAGAGTCTACTGAGGGAGGCGACCAAGACACCTTAGACTCCTGGACTAGAGTTCACCAGAAGACATGTGGAAGGCTCTGAAGTCAACTGGAAGAAGGTTCTTTGATCTGATGAGACCCAAATGTTGCTTTTTGTTCATCAGGCTCGATGTTATGTTTGGAGGACACCATCATAAACACACCATCCCCACTGTAAAGCATGGTGGTGGCAGCATCATGATGTGAAGCATGGTGGTGGCAGCATCATGATGTGAAGCATGGCGGTGGCAGCGTCATGATGTGAAGCATGGTGGTGGCAGCATCATGATGTGAAGCACGGCGGTGGCAGCATCATCATGTGAAGCACAGTGGTGGCAGCATCATGATGTGAAGCATGGTGGTGGCAGCATCATGATGTGAAGCACGGCGGTGGCAGCATCATGATGTGAAGCATGGTGGTGGCAGCATCATGATGTGAAGCACGGCGGTGGCAGCATCATGATGTGAAGCACGGCGGTGGCAGCATCATGATGTGAAGCACGGCGGTGGCAGCATCATGGTGTGAAGCATGGTGGTGGCAGCATCATGATGTGAAGCACGGTGGTGGCAGCATCATTATGTGAAGCATGGTGGTGGTAGCATCATGACGTGAAGCATAGTGATGGCAGCATCATGATGTGAAGCACGGTGGTGGCAGCATCATGATGTGAAGCACGGCGGTGGCAGCATCATGATGTGAAGCACGGCGGTGGCAGCATCATGATGTGAAGCACGGCGGTGGCAGCATCATGATGTGAAGCACGGCGGTGGCAGCATCATGATGTGAAGCACGGCGGTGGCAGCATCATGATGTGAAGCACGGCGGTGGCAGCATTATGATGTGAAGCATGGCGGTGGCAGCATCATGATGTGAAGCATGGTGGTGGCAGCATCATGATGTGACGCATGGCGGTGGCAGCATCATGATGTGAAGAATGGTGGTGGCAGCATCATGATGTGAAGCACGGCGGTGGCAGCATCATGATGTGAAGCATGGTGGTGGCAGCATTATGATGTGAAGCATGGTGGTGGCACCATGAAAGCATGAATTGGCCTTTATGAACGTAACACTGGAAATTGATGGGAAAATATGAAGGTAGGTCTTTCAAAAGTTATCAATAATTATCGATTATATCAGCCGACATAAAGCATTTTATTGTGATATGCTTTCCAGATATATCGCCCCACCCTTCACAAAATGCTAATAATTGTGAATATTTTCCAGTTTTATGACGTTAAACTCAACATCTTCTGGGTTATTTACTGTTCTCAGAGAAAACAAGACATCTGAATATGTTTTATTTAGAGTTCAGGGAACAATGATCAATATTTTCTGACATTTTATACATGAACAATAACCAGTTAATACAAAAAGCAACTGGTAGATGCAGTGAAAATGAAAAATAACTGTTAGTTGCAGCTTCTCAGCTCCACCCTGATGGATTACTGCGACCTTTCCCAGGTTCACTGTGTTAATCGATAAAAATGAAAATAATTACAGTTTTAATACAGTCAGAGCCGATACTGTACGTCAGTGAAGCAAATGCATCGCCTGTTTCTGGTTAGTGAAATGTTGGCAGGCGTGCACCAGGTCAGAGAACAGTCCCGCAGCATGTTTGCAGTTTGATGCAATCAGGTTAATGATAATAATCCTGTGTTTGAGTGAATTACACAAACAGCCCCGAGCACAGCTTCAGCCTGTCATGAGCCCACAAAGCATTATTATTATTATTATTATTATTATTATTATTATTATTATCGTCAGTGCCATTATATTATATTATACATACATGCACACTATGACATCCCTTTGTCAGGCTAAACTGTAATCTGAATACTTCAATCTGTGGCTGACGTCCAGACGGTGGATAAAAACAGGGACAAGCTGCTCTTGAAACATCCTCCTCCTAGTTCCTCTTATTCTGACGATAACACTCATCATCATCTGACTTCCTGCTTCCTTCTACTGATGCTTCGTCTTTCTCATCCCGAAGAAGCCTGTTTCCGTGAAATCGAGTCGTTCATTGACCCAAGCTGAAGTCTGCGTCGCATAAATGCAGTTTTCAGAATTATTAGCAGCTTATAAGCCACAGAGTTGTGATCAGTTAAACGACTGAAATGACCAAAGAGACAAATAAAACCACAAAGAGACACATAAAAACCACAAGATAGAAAAACAAGGAGATGCAAAATGAGAAACAGAAGTACAAGAAAGAAAAGCAGAACCATAACAAAGACACACAAAACCACAGCAAAGACACAAAACGACCACAGAGAAACCCAAAACATACAGGGAGACGCAAAACTACAAAAAAGAGACACAAAATGTGTGCTCATCCAATTTGATCATGTTATGCCTCATTTTAGTATTTTTGGTCATTTTATTTCTCATTTTAGTCATTTTATTTCTCATTTTAGTCATTTTATGT
>JAMOIN010000531.1:41691-190542 GCA_024666655.1 Dascyllus trimaculatus
CAAAGAGACACAAAATGAAAGCAAGCTGCATAGACGACCACAAAGAGACGCAAGACGACCACAAAGAGACAGAAGACAACCACAAAGAGACACAAAATGACCACAAAGAGACACAAGACGACCACAAAGAGACACAAGATGACCACAAAGAGACACAAAACAACCACAAAGAGACACAAGATGAACACAAAGAGACACAAGACGACCACAAAGGGACACAAAATGACCACAAAGAGACACAAAACAACCACAAAGAGACACAAGATGGCCGCAAAGAGACACAAAATGAAAGCAAGCTGCATAGACGACCACAAAGAGTCACAAAATGACCACAAGGAGACGCAAGACGACCACAAAGAGACACAAGATGAACACAAAGAGACACAAAATGACAACAAAGAGACAGAAGATGACCACAAAGAGACACAAAATGACAACAAAGAGACACAAGATGACAGCAAGGTACACAAACAACTACAAAGAGACAAGACGAACACATAGAAATTCAACATAGTGCAAAAAGATTTAAAGCAACTACAAACCTTGAATGTTCCTAATAAGACTTTGTGTCGGGGTTTTGGACCCACAGTTGAAGGTTTTTCTTGTGATTTGTCTGCTGTGACAGAAGTAAAGCATCGTGGGAAATAAGAAATCTCATCATTATGTGACATGAAGCAGCTTCACTCAGAGAAAATCCACCTTCTCAGGTTCATTCTCTTCCTGTTGATTCTCTGCTTCACTGTTTCTCTTTGGGGCTTTTTATTAGATTCTATCGTGGCTGTTTTCTGCTGCTTCTCCATCTATTCCACCATCGTTTCTATCTGTTACAGTCCACAGATCAGACGTTTTATCAGACAGGAACCTTGTGGATGTCACACTCGTGAATGGGGGAAGTAATACGAGTGAACCATTGTTTTCTACATGACCTCCTCCCTTCTCATTTCTGCCGCCCACTCTGACCTCTGCTCAGGTCCCTCCGGTACAAAGCCGAGTCCTCGCTTCCATTACGAGTCCGTGACCCGACAGATATCATCAGTTTCTCCTCAGAAGCTCCTTCCTCCATCTTTCCTCTCTCTCAGAGCCACACTCATGTTATATTTTAGGCTTCAGCAGCTCTGATTCCTGGAGATTCCACCGGTAAATATGTCAGATAAGGACATAAAATTACAAAAAATGAGATGCAAAGTTACCGAAGATGTCTGAAATGACACACAAAATGGCCAAGGATGATGAAAATGAGAGAAAATAATGAAAATGAGACCAAAAAATTAGACAGAAAACAACCAAAGTGAGACAAAACAACAATATTTGACACAAAATGAGCACAATAAGACAAAATGACCAAGATCAGAAAGAAAAATACCAGAATGAGACGCATAATAAAACAAAAACAACCTAAATGAGACAAAAAAACCCCACCTAAATGAGAAATTAAATTATCAAAATGAGGTAAGAACCCCACCGAAGTGAGACATAGATTGTCAAAAAGAGGCAAAACCAACTAAGGCGACACACAAAATGGCTCAAATGAGGCACAAAACAAACACAAAAATGAGAATAAAAAAGAGAAGAGTTTAGTACAAATCAGTTAAAACTACCTAAATGAAATTTTAAAAAAAAATACTGAAATGGGACAAAATGACTAAAATGAGGCATCAACAACAAAAATGAGGCACAAAATGAGGAAATATATGACAAGAATGAGAAGGAAAATGAGTCAAAAGCTACTTGAGTATGGCGAAAGCAACTAAACTGAAAAAAATGAGGCACAAAATGTCCAAAATGAGACAAAAAATAGAGGGGAAAAATGGCCAAAATGAGTCAAAACCACCTAAATGAGATAAAACAAACGACTAAAATGAGGCATAAACTGAGGTATAAACCGTCCAAATGAGGCATAAAATCTCCAAAATGAGGAACAAATGACGCAAATGAGAAAGAAACCAAAAAAAATGGCAAAAACAAGTCAAAACTCCCTAAATGAGATTTTAAAAAAAACAACAAAACTGAGAAAGGTCAAAAATACCTAAATACGGTTGAAAAACTACTAAAATGAGACAAAATGACTGAAATGAGGGACAAAATGTCCAAAATGAGAAAAAAAATGGCCAAAACGAGTCAAAAATATCTCAAAATGACTAAAATGAAGCATCAACAACTAAAATGAGGCACAAAATGTCCAATATGAGAAAGAAATGACAGGAATGAGAAAGAAAATAAAGGAAGAAATGGCCAAAACGAGTCAAAACCACCTAAATGAGAGAAAAACGACAGCTGAGAAGCGACAGAAGGTGGACAGGATGGTGTAAAAACGACGAAAATAAAACCAAAAATTGCCAAAATTAGGCAAAAATGAGGAAGATGCGTCCGTTGACTTTGTGTTGAAGCCAAACATGCAGACAGTGAAGATGCTCTCTGAATTAAAACTGGTGTTTGTGGTTAAATCCAATCAGAAATCAAAGAGATGCTCTGGCAGAAATCAAATCTGTGCCTCTCCAGATATTTAATTTCTTCATTCTGTTGATAGAAAATCAGCTGCGTCTGTTTGTCTGTAAACATACCGGAGATTCAATCGATGATAATATTCATAACTTGTAAAACCTCAAAGTTTGACTGAACTTGAGTGAACCTCTGTGTTTAAATGGAGCTAATGAGAGACGAGGAGTTCGGTTTTATTTGCGACGACGGGGGCTTTTGTCAGCCGACGATGTGAAATCAGTCGCAGCTTCTCTCAGTTTTCATCCCGCCAGAAGCCCGAAGGCAGCTCGTTAGAAACAGATTCCAAAATCTACAACACGCTGATCCCCCGCCGGAGAAGTCATTGCGATTCATCGAGGCCTGAAATTAATTTCATATGTCTTTACAAGAGAATCCAGCGGGGCAGAGAGACGGAGAGTGGATATGCATGGACAGGCATACGCATTCATAATAACGCTGGTCGTACTGAAACAATATCATCTGGGAAGAGCAGGAAATACACTGAAAACAGCTCAGAGAGGTCGAAAGCAGCCCCAGTCCTGCAGGAGCTCGTTTATTTTAGCACCTGATGCCAGTTTAGCTTCAGTCAGCATCAACAGTTGCCATGGTTACAGGTGTTGCTAATGAAACGGGCTGCAGTGATCCGACACACGTCACTAAACCAGCATGTCGCATTCAAACTATGAACAGCTCGATGCCTCTCCAAGCCGATCGCCTGTCAGCTTAGCATTAGCTCGACTCTCAATGAGAATCCTTCATGTAAATTAGCAAAATGAGACAAGAAAAATCAAAATGAGACGTGAAATGACAAAAAGTGGGACAAAAACGACCAAAGTGAGACTCAAAATGTGACAAAAAACAAGAAAGTCGGCACAAAGTGAGGCAAAGACAACCAAAATGAGACACACAGCGACCAAAATGACCCAAATGAGACATTAAACGACCAAAGTTTGACGAAAAAGACGAAAATATTCCACAAAATGAGACATGAACAACAACAATGAGAGATGAACTACTAAAATGAGACACAAAATCATCAAAATTAGATGAAGACAATCAAAGTGAGGAACAAAATGACCACAGTGAAACACAAATGACCAAAATTAGTCAAAAAAAAACCTAAAATGAGACAAAAAATAACCAAAATGAGACAATAAAAGACAGAAATGACCTCAGTAAAACCCGAACTAATAAAATGAGACAATGAGAAATGATCTAAATGAGACAAAAAATGTTCAAAATGAGACACATAAAAAAATGAGACTCTACTTGAGACACAAAATAACCAAAATGGGATGAAAACGACCAAAATGAGACAGAAAATGGTCACAGTGAGGCACAAAATGAGACGTTAGCTACCAAAATTTACACAAAATTACAACGTTGACGTAAAAATTACCAATCAACTCTCAATTACTGAAATGAGGAAACACAGGTAAAATGAGGGGGGAAATGACAAAAATGGAAAAAACTGACAAAAATGAGACAAAAATGAGACAAAAAATTATGAAAAAAAAGGGGCAAAAAATGACCAAAATGAGACATAAAACAACTAAAATGACACATAAAATGACACATAAAATGACTAAAATGAGAAATAAAACAACTAAAATGAGACATAAAATGACAAAAATGAGACATAAAAATTATTAAAATGAGACATAAAATGATCAAATGAGACATAAAATGACTAAAATGAGAAATAAAACGACTAAAATGAGACATAAAATGACTAAAATGGAACTTATGATAAATAAAATGAGACATAAAATGACTAAAATGAGAAATAAAATAACTAAAATGAGAAATAAAATAACTAAAATGACCAAAATGAGACATAAAATGACCAAAATGAGACATTAAATGACTAAAATGACCAAAATGAGAAATAAAACGACTAAAATGACACATAAAATGACTAAAATGACCTAAATGAGACATAAAAATGATCAAAATGAGACATAAAATGACTGAAATGAGAAATAAAACAACTAAAATGAGACATAAAATGACTAAAATGGAACTTATGATAAATAAAATGAGACATAAAATGACTAAAATGAGAAATAAAATAACTAAAATGAGAAATAAAATAACTAAAATTACCAAAATGAGACATAAAATGACTAAAATGAGACATAAAATGACTAAAATGACCAAAATGAGAAATAAAAAAACTAAAATGAGACATAAAATGACTAAAATGATCAAAGTGAGATAAAAAATGACTTAAATGAGCCATCAAACAACTGTAATGAGACATAAAATGTCCAAAATGAGACATAAAATGACCAAAATGAGAAATAAAACAACTAAAATGAGACATAAAATAACTGAAATGACCAAAATGAGACATAAAATGACTAAAATGACCAAAATGAGATAAAAAATGACTTAAATGAGCCATCAAACAACTGTAATGAGACATAAAATGTCCAAAATGAGACATATGACTGAAATGAAAATTAAAAAACTGAAGGGAGAAAATAAAAGGCCTTAATGAAACCCAATTACCAAAATGAGAAAATGAGAAATCATCCATGAGACAAGAAACGTTCCAAATGAGCCACAAAGCCACCAAAGTGAGACAAACACAACTGAAGTGAGATTAAAAACAGTTTGTGTACGTTGCTGTAGCAGTAAATAGTGTAATATAGCAGTAAACTCCCTGCAGTGACTTCCTGATCCGGCGCTTCTGGTCCTGATCCTGATTTATTCCAGATTATGAGTCGATACCTGTTGCAGCCGTGTTTAGCTGCTTCATTAACTTCTCGCTTTACATGACTCCGGTTCTGTTTGGCTTCGGGCTGAATCGCTGCAGAAAGTTGGTTTTTAATGGAAACACGGACCTCTGGGGCTCGGCGTGACGAATCCTCCACATAAAAGTGTCAGAGCTGCTTGTTGTGAGTCGCTGCAGCGTTTCGCTCTGAGCGCTAATCAATCGTCTGATTTACTGAGTGCATTAAAGAAAGTCGGACTGCAGCAGCTGTTGGCTCCTGACTCCACCTTCCTCTGGTTAACAAACATCTCAGGACGCTAATATACAACATAAACATGCAACCTTAACTTACCTGCATGAAAACAGAGGGCAACATAAGTTAAATATATTTTATTGTAAGTATTTAAATACTTCTAAATGTCCACATGAAGCACTCAGCTGTAATAAAAATAAACATGTGGTTGGAAGAACCTTGAAAGGATTCAGCTGTTTGTAGAGATTTATTATGAGCCCTTATACACTGTAAAAAGTCAACCATTTAAATAAATGCACGACTCCATCAGCTCAGCTTTTAGTAAATGTCAGCTGCTACCCACATGTTTGCAGTTTGTTGCAGCTGCTTCTCTGATTACTGTAGTAAATTACCAGACTGAGAGGAAAAATGACCAAAATGAGGAATGAAATGACTAAAATGGGACACAAAACCATTAAAGTTGACTCACGATTACCAAAATGAGGAAAAATAACCAAAATGAGAAATAAAAAAACTGAAATGAGACATAATATGACTAAAATGAGACATAAAATGACCAAAATTAGATATAAAATTACTGAAATGAGGCACAAAATGACCAAAATGAGACATAAAATGACTAAAATGAAAAATAAAATGACTAAAATCAGAAATAAAATGACCAAGATGAGACATTATATGACTAAAATGAGAAATAATATGATTAAATGAGAAATAAAATGACCAAAATGAGACATAAAATGACTAAAATGAGAAATAAAATGACTAAAATGAGAAATAAAATGACCAAGATGAGACATTATATGACTAAAATGAGAAATGAAATGACTAAAATGAGAAATAAAATGACTAAAATGAGACATAATATGACTAAAATGAGACATAAACTAACATAAGACATAAAACAACTAAAATGAGACGTAAAATGACCAAAATGAGAAATTAAATTATTAAAATGAGAAATAATATGATTAAATGAGAAATAAAATGACTAAAATGAGACACTATATGACAAAAATGAGAAATAAAATGACTAAAATGAGAAATATTATGACTAAAATGAGACATTATGACTAAAATGAGAAATAAAATGACTAAAATGAGACATTATATGACTAAAATGAGAAATAAAATGACTAGAATGAGAAATAAAATGACCAAAATATAACATAATATGACTAAAATGAGAAATAAAATGACCAAGATGAGACATTATATGACTAAAATGAGAAATAAAATGACCAAAATGAAACATAAAATGACTAAAATGAGAAATAAAATGACTAAAATGAGAAATAAAATGACCAAAAATACTAAAATGAGGCATAACATGATCAAATTGGATGAGCACACATTTTGTGTCTCTTTTTTGTAGTTTTGCGTCTCCCTGTATGTTTTGGGTTTCTCTGTGGTCGTTTTGTGTCTTTGCTGTGGTTTTGTGTGTCTTTGTTATGGTTCTGCTTTTCTTTCTTGTACTTCTGTTTCTCATTTTGCATCTCCTTGTTTTTCTATCTTGTGGTTTTTATGTGTCTCTTTGTGGTTTTATTTGTCTCTTTGGTCATTTCAGTCGTTTAACTGATCACAACTCTGTGGCTTATAAGCTGCTAATAATTCTGAAAACTGCATTTATGCGACGCAGACTTCAGCTTGGGTCAATGAACGACTCGATTTCACGGAAACAGGCTTCTTCGGGATGAGAAAGACGAAGCATCAGTAGAAGGAAGCAGGAAGTCAGATGATGATGAGTGTTATCGTCAGAATAAGAGGAACTAGGAGGAGGATGTTTCAAGAGCAGCTTGTCCCTGTTTTTATCCACCGTCTGGACGTCAGCCACAGATTGAAGTATTCAGATTACAGTTTAGCCTGACAAAGGGATGTCATAGTGTGCATGTATGTATAATATAATATAATGGCACTGACGATAATAATAATAATAATAATAATAATAATAATAATAATAATGCTTTGTGGGCTCATGACAGGCTGAAGCTGTGCTCGGGGCTGTTTGTGTAATTCACTCAAACACAGGATTATTATCATTAACCTGATTGCATCAAACTGCAAACATGCTGCGGGACTGTTCTCTGACCTGGTGCACGCCTGCCAACATTTCACTAACCAGAAACAGGCGATGCATTTGCTTCACTGACGTACAGTATCGGCTCTGACTGTATTAAAACTGTAATTATTTTCATTTTTATCGATTAACACAGTGAACCTGGGAAAGGTCGCAGTAATCCATCAGGGTGGAGCTGAGAAGCTGCAACTAACAGTTATTTTTCATTTTCACTGCATCTACCAGTTGCTTTTTGTATTAACTGGTTATTGTTCATGTATAAAATGTCAGAAAATATTGATCATTGTTCCCTGAACTCTAAATAAAACATATTCAGATGTCTTGTTTTCTCTGAGAACAGTAAATAACCCAGAAGATGTTGAGTTTAACGTCATAAAACTGGAAAATATTCACAATTATTAGCATTTTGTGAAGGGTGGGGCGATATATCTGGAAAGCATATCACAATAAAATGCTTTATGTCGGCTGATATAATCGATAATTATTGATAACTTTTGAAAGACCTACCTTCATATTTTCCCATCAATTTCCAGTGTTACGTTCATAAAGGCCAATTCATGCTTTCATGGTGCCACCACCATGCTTCACATCATAATGCTGCCACCACCATGCTTCACATCATGATGCTGCCACCGCCGTGCTTCACATCATGATGCTGCCACCACCATTCTTCACATCATGATGCTGCCACCGCCATGCGTCACATCATGATGCTGCCACCACCATGCTTCACATCATGATGCTGCCACCGCCATGCTTCACATCATAATGCTGCCACCGCCGTGCTTCACATCATGATGCTGCCACCGCCGTGCTTCACATCATGATGCTGCCACCGCCGTGCTTCACATCATGATGCTGCCACCGCCATGCTTCACATCATGATGCTGCCACCGCCGTGCTTCACATCATGATGCTGCCACCGCCGTGCTTCACATCATGATGCTGCCGCTGCCGTGCTTCACATCATGATGCTGCCACCGCCGTGCGTGCTTCACATCATGATGCTGCCACCGCCGTGCTTCACATCATGATGCTGCCACCGCCGTGCTTCACATCATGATGCTGCCACCGCCGTGCTTCACATCATGATGCTGCCACCACCATGCTTCACATCATGATGCTGCCACCGCCGTGCTTCACATCATGATGCTGCCACCACCATGCTTCACATCATGATGCTGCCACCACTGTGCTTCACATGATGATGCTGCCACCGCCGTGCTTCACATCATGATGCTGCCACCACCATGCTTCACATCATGACGCTGCCACCGCCATGCTTCACATCATGATGCTGCCACCACCATGCTTCACATCATGATGCTGCCACCACCATGCTTTACAGTGGGGATGGTGTGTTTATGATGGTGTCCTCCAAACATAACATCGAGCCTGATGAACAAAAAGCAACATTTGGGTCTCATCAGATCAAAGAACCTTCTTCCAGTTGACTTCAGAGCCTTCCACATGTCTTCTGGTGAACTCTAGTCCAGGAGTCTAAGGTGTCTTGGTCGCCTCCCTCAGTAGACTCTTTCTTCCTCAGTCACTCAGCTTTATATGGAAATCCTGCTCTAGTCAGATTTACACATGTGTCATATTCTTTCCATTTCTTAATGATGGATTTAACTGGACTCTGAGGGATGTTCATATAAAAAGTCTTTTATTTGTGAATTCTTTTAAAAGAGGTCAAATTAAATTGACCGTGTTATATGGATCAGAAGAAGACGTCCTTCTGATAAAAGGCCTAATATTCGTTAAAATGTGACATTTACAGCTGAATCTCCAGACAGTGTCTCAGTGAATATGTAAAGAGACTGCAGGTGCAGGGAATTGTGGGTATTAGTGTAAAAGCTCAGGTGTCATTTGAGCGCTGATTCAGGATCGGCTTTTTAAATCCCTCCTGCACTGTCAGGATTAAAGCTGGATAACTGTATCGTGCGCTTTCAGGGGCGTCTTCATGGCTTCCAACACGCATGTTACAGCTCACATGTATGATCCCAGAAATCCACCGTGACCTCATTCACATCACGTAGCAGCAGGGATGTAGGACATGCAATGGAGCTCAGTGCAGCATTAATAGCTGCAGCTTCTACCATGGAAGCTTTAGGAGACAATGGGACCACTGAGCAGAGTTTATAACCCATTAATTCAGATTTTGCTATGATGGACTCATTAAAACACATTCATCTTTGTCAAAAAACAATCATGCATTTTGTGTCTTTCTTAGATTTATTAAAGGTCTCCTGGAAATATGACAGAATCTGAAGGGGACAAAAATATACAAGCAGAAACGCTAATATTTTGGTTCCCATCTACGAGCTTCTTCTTTGACCCCTCTGGACAGAATTGGTGCAGTCCAACTTAATGTGTTGCCTTTCTTATGCAGACTTGTCTCTTCACCACAGTCCACAGGTTCTTGATGGGGTCAAGTCAGGACTTTGGGGAGACCAGTCTAAAACCTTCATTCTAGCCTGATTAAACCATTTCATTACCACCTTTGATGTGTTTGGACTCATTGTCTTGTTGAAACACCCAGCTGTGTCCAAGATCAACCTTCTGTTGATGGTTTTAGGCTTTCCCAAATAATGTGGAGGTAATCCTCCTTCATTACTCCATTTTCTTTGTGTAAAGCTCCAGATCCACTGAAAGCAAAACAGCCCCAGAGCATGATACTGCCACCTCCATGCTTGATGGTAGGTTTGATGTTCTTGGAGTTAAAGGCCTCACCTTCTCTCCTCCAAACATATTTCTGCTCATTGTTTGCAATTAGCTAAATTTTTAAAGTTATCACTGCATTTCTGGACTTTTTCAGGGACTGGGGACGTCAAACTGAAACCGTCTGTATGAGGAAACAATGCTTTCATCTGTATGACCAGAAAGACGGGTAAAAACAAACAAAATGAGACCCAAATGACCAAAATTAGATGCAAACAACCAAAAACAGGCAAAAACAACTAAAATGAGACAAACGACCAAACACGAGATGTAAAATAACCAAACTGAGACACAAACAAATTAAAATTAGATGCAAAACAACTTAAATGAGGCAGAAACTTACCAAAATGAGACAAAATTATGCAAAGACAGACCCAAAATTACCAAAAAGACACACAAGATGACCCAAATGACCTAAAACTTGGATGTAAATCACCCATTTCTGGACTTTTTCAGGGCCTAGAGACACATTGTAAATGCATCTGATCTCCCCCTCTTCAAAGGTGGCTCTGGCTCCGACCCATTTCCATTTTACCATCCTTAGCCCCGGACTACATTATTACAGCATTAGACAGCAAGCAGATCTGCATAGCTGTGTTTATTGACTTTGCTAAGGCCTTCGATTCAGCTGATCACTGGATCGTCCTTCGTAGGCTCTCTAGCATCGGTCTGTCCACTACCTGCTATGACTGGTTTGCCAACTACCTTACTGACCGTGTCCAGCAGGTGAAGACGGAAAACATCCTGTCAGATCCACTTGCCGTCTCCAAAGGTGAGCTTCAGGGCTCCGTCTTGGGCCCAACCTTATTTTCCATCTACATTAACGATGTTGCAAAAAGCCGCTGGCAGTTCCCGGATCCATTTGTATGCCGATGATACCATATTATACTCAGTTGGCCCTTCTCTTCACTCTGCAGCATCCACTCTTCAGCTCAGCCTCACTTCTGTTGAGCAGTCCTTTCCACCTTCGCCTTAACATCAGTAAGACCAAATCATCATCTTTGACAGGAGGAATGTTGCATCCAGGCCCCCCACAATCACCTGTGCAGATAGCTCCCCTGTGGATTGTATCAAATCCTATAAATATCCAGGCTTCTGGGTGGATTCACCTCTGTCTTTCGCCACACACATTAATAACCTTCAGACCAAGCTCAAAGCCAGACTAGCTTTCCTCTTCTGTCAATTCTGGGCAAGACACCTCCCTATCTAGCTTCTCTTCTTCACCTCGCCTATAGTTCGTATCACACTAGGTCAAGCGAATGCCTCAAGCTCATCATCTCCAATACTTCTACTACTAATTCCTTTAGCTTTGCAGCAGCCAACGACTGGAGCACCTTACACAACACCCTCGAACTCTCAACTTTGACTCCACTCAACACCTTCAAGCTTAAACTACAATCGCTCACATGCATGTGCTTGACTTCCATGCTTCTTACCTGTTGACCTGTTTATGTTCTTCTATGTTATGTTCATGCGTCTATTTGTGTCTGTGGTTTTTATGTGTTTTAGTTCTCGCTGGCGCCTCTTGGCCAGCTCATGTTTGCAAATGAGACCTGGTCCCCAAACACTTTTACCTGTTAACATAAAGGTCAAATAAATAAAATAAGTACACCTAAACACATCTTTTTTCTGTTTGTTGAGTTGTAGTCGGTATAAATACATGACAGTCTGCAGGAAAAGATCCTGTGATGAAACACAACAGATCCAAAGGTCATCGGCCAACATGGACGCCCCGTTGAAGGATCCTCGTGTCTTACAGCAGCTCTGTCATGCTTTTTACTTCTAGACGTCTCCGGTTTACAGTTTGGAGCTCGTCAAACGTTTCCCCGCGGCCCAGTCGTGCTCGAGCGTTCGGCGTTGTGACCTTTTCGTGGTTAACGGCGCTCCGTCAGGAATCTGGACACCTACAAGCTTCGTGATGCCGGACGGGGCTCGAACGTCTCATGGATGACATTTAGCCGACAGTCTTCGGGGTTGGAAGCGGCGGGACGATAAGAGAGCAGGTCGAGGTTTATTCTCAGAGTCAAGGACACAATCATTCATCATCCAGCTGAGCCGAACTTTAACCTTTCAGCAGCAGAACTGTCCAACTTCCAACCAGCAGGGAACGCTTGAAGCTGCAGGACTCGGCGCAAAAGATAAGAAATAAAGATTGAAGGTTGTTGGAAATGTGCATCGTCTTCTGTAGGCAGCTCTCTGATTGGCAGATTCTAATTCAACAGTTTTTAACCTGCGAAACCCACTGAGCTGCAAAACCTCACGGAAACATTTCTAAAAGCTGCAGTCTGATTTAAGGAAAGTGAATGTTTTGTTGATTATAATCTGCTAAATGTTTGCTCCAAGTGGACAAAAATGACCAAAAACAGGGAAAAAAACAACCAAATAAGACATAAGCAAAGAAAACTGAGATGCAAAACAGCCTAAACCAAATGAAGAACAACCAAAACGAGACACAAAACGGGCAAAAACAAACTAAATAAGACACAAACGAGGACAAATTAAATGCAAACCACCCATTTCTGTACTCTTACAGGGGGTGGGGATCTGAATATCAGACGATTTTCCAGTTCCTGGGATTGTCAAACCAAACATTTCCATATGACAAGAGAAGGTTGATGTATTCATCTGGTTTATAAAATGAAGAGAAAATGAGAAACAAACTGAGGTGAAAACGACCAAAATCAAGTGCAAAATGAGCTAAATCTGGCAAAAAAACACAGTAAATGACCAAAAACGAGATGCAAAGCAACCAAAATGAGCCACACCAATCATTTCTGCAGCTTTCTGATACGTTTTTAGGTTCTGGTTGTCAAACTGAATCACTCTGCATGAAAAGACAATGCTGATGTTTTCATCTGGTTTAAAAATTAAGAAAAAATGAGACTAAAAAGAACCAGTTTGAGACACAAACCGACCAAAATGGAGTGAAAACTTCTTAAATCAGATGCAACACAATCGAACAGACACCCGAAACATGCTAAATTACCAAAATAAGACGCATCATTTCCTAAATGAGAAAGAAAACTTCAAAAATGAGACGCAAAATGAGGAAAATGAAACTCAAAAACTAGAGAAAATAGATGCAACTAACAACCAAAAATGAGACAAACCATCCATTTCTGGACTTTTTCATGTCCTGAGGTCATCAAACCAAACCATCAAAATGCTGATGTTTTCATCTGCACGACCAAAATGACTAATGTACAAAAAATGAAATGTAAAAACAATCAACATGAGGCTAAAACGACCAAAATCAGATGCAAAACAACCAAAAGGAAACACTAAATGACACTAAATGAGACACAAATGATGTCTTGAAAGACCAAACTTAGGCAAAAAGACGCAAAATTACCTTAATGAGACAAACACAACAAGGAAAATGAGATATCATTTTACCAATACGGGACACAAAAACACCAAAATGAAAAAGAAAATTAAAAAAATGAGACACAAAATGCAAAAATGAGCAACGACCAAAAGTTGCAAACAACCAAAACGAGGCAAAAACATCCGAAATGAGATAGAAGTGATCAAAAATGAGATACAAAATAACCAAAATGAGGTCAAAAACAATCGAAAGGAGGCAAAAACTTCCAAAACCAGAAGCAAAACAACTGAAAAGAGACACAAAATGAGGAAAATTAGACGAAACGAATGCAAATGTAAAAGTAAAGGCAAACAAAATGGGACACAAAACAGCCAAAATGAGGCAAAAACGACCAAAATCAAAATGAAAAACAACCGAAAAACACAAAATGATACTAAATGAGACACAAATGATGTGTCAGACAACCAGAATGAGGACAAAACGACCAAAATTAGAAGCTCAACAACTGAAAAGAGCACAAAACGAGCAAAATCTTACCAAATGAGACACAAACAAATAAATAACTAGAAAAGCCCTCAGAGAGTTCATACCTCCGCCAAGGAGCTTCAGTCCACCCCCAACACAATCTCTCAATTCACATATTTTCTATGGAACGTTACAGATACAAATGTAATTACAAACAGTTCAAATGTCCTACCAACAATGTGGCCTTCACCCCATCTGACCTAATGAACAGGCGCGGCCTCTAGCGCGGCAGCTCCTAACAGCCTCCCAGCTTCTTAGACAACCGGAGATAAGAATGCCGGCCCAACCGTGCGTATGTCGCTCAGGAAGGAAAGAGAACTCCGTCATTGTTGCTGTCTGTCGCGTGGAGACCCAAAATGTCATGTGGTCAGAGGGGGTTACCCCAAAAACAAGAGCGCCCTCTGGTGGCTTTTAGAGTAAACCACATTTAATTGTCCACCTGGTTACACTTACATTAAAAAACATTCCTGGATCCAGACGGTGATCCGGATCAGTCCCAAAATGTCATAATTTCTTCTTTGACCCATTTCACACATTTCCTGAAAATTTCATCCAAATCCATCCATGAGTTTTCGAGTTATTTTGCACACAAACAAACAAACAAACAAACAAACCAACGCTGGCCATCACATAACATCCTTGTGGAGGTAATGAGACGTAAAACAACCTAAAAAACAAAACAAATTATGCGAAATTACCGAAATGAGAGAGATTTTTTTTAAAAAGGGCACACAAAGCGAGCAAAATGAGACACAGCTGATAAAAAATGAGATGCAACATGAGTCAGAAGCCGCCACTCTGAGCCAAACCAGCCGTTCCTGCCATCAACCTGAATATCAGACAGTTTTCCAGGCTGTGAGGTCGCTGAACTGAACTCCGCTGATGTTTTCATGTGGTGTAAAAATCTAAAGAAGCAGGAAAAGGTGAAGCCGGAGAGCAGCAGCCTCTCCTGAATCATAACACGGTTAATTCTCCACGGGCGAAGCGCAGCGGATGAAAATTTCATGACTTTATTAGGGAAGGCGTTGGAGCGTGTGCAACATGCGACTGTACCGGGAGGAAGGAGGGTTAACGCCGGGAGAAGAAACGCAGCGCAGATTAAAGAGGAAGGAGAAGAAGAGTGTTTCTCCCATGATGCCCTTCTTCGCATTCCTGCAGCTTGTTACTTCGCTGTGGGCTGCGTGACAGTCGCTTCCTCCCCTCAGCGGGGTGTTAGCCGTGATGAGACGAGGCCGGAGGCGGCAGCCGAGGAACCCAGCGAGGAGGATGGGAGGGTGGAGAGGAAAGCAGGTTAGAGGAGAATGGAGGCTAAATCTAATCTGGAGAGGGATGAATGAGGGATGGAGAGGCCGCAGAGAAACAGAACGGATAGAAAAAAACAGCCAGAATGAGACAAAAGGATCAAAACCAGATGCAAAATGACAGAAATGAGAAGCAAAACAACCAAAATGAGACAGAAAACATGTGAAATGAGAAACAAGCGAGTAAAAATCTGATGGGAAAGAGACAAAATGAGGCACAATTGACTAAAAATGGGACGCAAAGATGTAAAGAGACTAGATGTGGAGGGACTAGATGTGGAGAGACTAGATGTAGAGACTGGATGTAGAGGGACTAGATGTGGAGGGACTAGATGTGGAGAGACTAGATGTAGAGGGACTAGATGTTGAGGAACTAGATGTGGAGGGACTAGATGTGGAGGGACTAGATGTAGAGGGACTAGATGTGGAGGGACTAGATGTAGAGGGACTAGATATAGAGGGACTATATGTGGAGGGACTAGATGTGGAGGGACTATATGTAGAGGGACTAGATGTTGAGGGACTAGATGTTGAGGAACTAGATGTGGAGGGACTAGATGTGGAGGGACTAGATGTAGAGGAACTAGATATGGAGGGACTAGATGTAGAGGGACTAGATGTGGAGGGACTAGATGTGGAGGGACTATATGTAGAGGGACTAGATGTTGAGGGACTACATGTTGAGGAACTAGATGTGGAGGGACTAGATGTAGAGGAGAGGGACTACATGTAGAGGGACTAGATGTAGAGGGACTAGATGTGGAGGGACTAGATGTAGAGGAGAGGGACTAGATGTAGAGGAGAGGGACTAAATGTGGAGGGACTAGATGTAGAGGGACTAGATATGGAGGGATGAGATGTAGAGGGACTAGATATGGAGGGACTAGATGTGGAAGGACTAGATGTGGAGGGACTAGATGTAGAGGGACTAGATGTTGAGGAACTAGATATGGAGGGACTAGATGTAGAGGGACTAGATGTGGAGGGACTAGATGTAGAGGGACTAGATGTAGAGGGACTAGATGTAGAGGGACTAGATATGGAGGGACTAGATGTAGAGGGACTAGATGTGGAGGGACTAGATGTGGAGGGAGTAGATGTGGAGGGACTAGATGTGATTATGTGTCTCTCTGTGGTCATTTCGAGTCTCTCTGTGGTTATTTTTAGTGTCTCTGTGGTCATTTTTAGTCTCTCTGGTCATTTCGAGTCTCTGTGGTCATTTTTTAGTGTCTCTGTAGTCATTTCTAGTGTCTCTGTAGTCATTTCGAGTCTCTCTGTGGTCATTTCGAGTTTCTCTGTGGTCCTTTCGAGTCTCTCTGTGGTCATTTCGATTCTCTCTGTGGTCCTTTCGAGTCTCTCTGTGGTCATTTCGAGTCTCTCTGTGGTCATTTCAAGTCTCTCTCTAGTCATTTCGAGTCCCTGTGTGTTCAGTAGAAACACCTGCTGGCTGTAGAAAGCTGCAGCAGTTCCTCTGCCTCCTGTTTCCTCGTAGCTCAGCGCCTGTTGTGTTTGTGATGTTCTTTTAAAGTGCAGGTTCTCGGTTCGTGACCTGGTGTCAGCTGCTGTTTGCTCGGCTGGAACGACCTTGGATGCGACGCTGAGGCGCTGCCAGCTGCTGCGACCGGCTCGGCGCTGGTCGTGGAATTTGCCCCGAGGCGATCAATAAAGTATTGTATTTATGTTGTTTACCCTCAGCTTTACGGCCCTTCAGAGGAGGAGGTCTGAGACCACCCTGCTGCCGTCATGTGCCACGTAGATTTTATCACTTAAAGCTGTCGGTCGTCTCGCCTTTTAGCCTCATTCTTATGCAGTAACGCAAAAACAGACACAACATGAGCAAAACAACCAAAATGAGACACAAAACAATAAAAATCAGGCGCACAACAACAAGATGAGACACGGCTGACTAAAAATGAGATGAAAAACAACTAATATGAGGCAAAAACAACCAAAATCAGATGCAGAAATAAGACAAAGACTTTTTTTGTGTGTCTTTTTGTTGTTTTCTGTCCTTTTGTGGTCATTTTGCATCTTTGTGGTTGTGTTTTTGTTTACGTCTGATTATTTTGTCTCCCTTTGTTATAGTTTTGCATCCATTTGTGGTCATTTTGAACCTCATTTTTGTATCTTTGCATCTCTTAGTTGTCATTTTGCATCTTGTTGCAGTGGCTTTGTCTCTCTGCTGTAGTTTTGCAAGTCTTTGTGACATTTTGTGTCTCTTTTATCGTAGTTTTCTGTCCTTTTGTGGTCATTTTGCATCTCTGTGGTTGTTTTGTTTCCTTTCATTGTAGTTTTGTGTATTTTGTTGTCATTTTGTGTCTCCTTGCGGTAGTTTTGTGTCTCGCTGATATAGTTTTGCATCCATTTGTCGTCATTTGGTGCCTCTTTTTTGTATCTTTGCATCTCTTCGTGGTTGTTTTGTATCGTTTTCTTGTTTTGTGTCTCTTTGCGGTTTTGTGTTTCCTTACGGTAGTTTTGTGTCTCGCTGATATAGTTTTGCATCCCTTGGTGGTAAATTTGTGTCTCTTTTTTGTATCTTTGCATCTCTTCGTGGTCATTTTACATATTGTTGTGGTGGTTTTGTGTCTCTTTTGTAGTTTTGCATCTCCTTGTAGACATTTTTGCGTCTCTTTGTTGAAGTTTTGTGTCTATTTTTGGTTGTTTTGTGTCTCCTTCTTGTTGTTCTGCATCTTTTTATGGTAATTTTGGACCTCCTATGTGGCTTTGCTTCTCACTGTGGTTGTTTTGTGTCTCTTTGTTGTAGTTTTGTGTCTCTTTGTGGTCATTTTTGCCTCATTTTTGTATCTTTGCATCTCTTCAAGGCCATTTTACATGTTGTTGTGGTCATTTTGGACGTCCTATGTAGCTTTGCTTCTCGTTGTGGTTGTTTTGTGTATCTTTGTGGTTGTTTTGGGAACTCTAGTTGCTTTGCTTCTCTTTGTAGTAATTTTTTTGCCCCTTTGTTGTAGTTTTGTGTCTCTTTGATATAGTTTTGCATCCATTTGTCGTCATTTGGTGTTTCTTTTTTGTATTTTTGCATCTCTTTGTGGTCGTTTTGTATCGTTTTGTTGTTTTGTGGTCATTTTGTGTCTCCTTCTTGTTGTTCTGCATCTTTTTATGGTAATTTTGGACGTCCTATGTAGCTTTGCTTCTCACTGTGGTCGTTTTGTGTATCTTTGTTGTTTTGTGTCTCCTTACGGTAGATTTGTGTCTCTTTGATGTAGTTTTGCATCCCTTGGTGGTAAGTTTGTGCCTCTTTTTTGTATCTTTGCATCTCTTTGTGGTCATTTTACATATTGTTGTGGTGGTTTTGTGTCTCTTTGTTGTAGTTTTGTGTTTCTTTGTTGCAGTTTTGTGTCTCTTTGTGGTCATTTTTGCCTCATTTTTGTATCTTTGCATCTTTTAGTGGTCATTTTACATATTGTTGTGGTGATTTTGTGTCTCTTTGTTGTAGTTTTGTGTGTCTTTGTTGCAGTTTTGTGTCTCTTTGTGGTCATTTTTGCCTCATTTTTGTATCTTTGCATCTTTTAGTGGTCATTTTACATATTGTTGTGGTGGTTTTGTGTCTCTTTGTTGTAGTTTTGCATGTCTTTGTTGTAGTTTTGTGTCTCTTTGTTGTAGATTTGCATCTCTTTCTTGTAGTTTTGTGTCTTTTTGTTGTAGTTTTGCGTCTTATTGTAGTTTTTTAACTGTTTGTTGTAGTTTTGCATGTCTTTGTTGTAGTTTTGTGTCTCTTTGTTGTAGTTTTGTGTCTCTTTGTTGTAGTTTTGCGTCTTTATTGTAGTTTTGTGTCTCTTTGTTGTAAGTTTTGCATCTTTATTGTAGTTTTGTGTCTCTTTGTTGTAGTTTTGCGTCTTTATTGTAGTTTTGTGTCTCTTTGTTGTAGTTTTGCGTCTTTATTGTAGTTTTGTGTCTCTTTGTTGTAGTTTTTTATCTGTTTGTTGTAGTTTTGCATTTCTTTCTTGTAGTTTTGCATCTATGTTGTAGTTTTGTGTCTGTTTGTTGTAGTTTTGCGTCTCTTTGTTGTAGTTTTGTCTTTGTTGTAGTTTTTTATCTGTTTATTGTAGCTTTGCATCTTTTTGTTGTAGTTTTGTGTCTCGTTCTAATTTTGCATCTCTATGTTGTAGTTTTGCTTCTCTTTGTTGTAGTTTTTTATCTGTTTGTTGTAGTTTTTTATCTGTTTGTTGTAGTTTTATGTCTCTGTTGTAGTTTTGCGTCTCTTTGTTGTAGTTTTGCGTCTCTTTGTTGTAGTTTTGCTTCTCTTTGTTGTAGTTTTGCATGTCTTTGTTGTAGTTTTGTATCTCTTTGTTGTAGTTTTGCATCTCTTTCTTGTAGTTTTGTGTCTTTTTGTTGTAGTTTTGCGTCTTATTGTAGTTTTTTAACTGTTTGTTGTAGTTTTGCATGTCTTTGTTGTAGTTTTGTGTCTCTTTGTTGTAGTTTTGCGTCTTTATTGTAGTTTTGTGTCTCTTTGTTGTAAGTTTTGCATCTTTATTGTAGTTTTGTGTCTCTTTGTTGTAGTTTTGCGTCTTTATTGTAGTTTTGTGTCTCTTTGTTGTAGTTTTGTGTCTCTTTGTTGTAGTTTTTTAACTGTTTGTTGTAGTTTTGCATGTCTTTGTTGTAGTTTTGTGTCTCTTTGTTGTAGTTTTGCATCTCTTTGTTGTAGTTTTGTGTCTCTTTGTTGTAGTTTTGCATGTCTTTGTTGTAGTTTTGTGTCTCTTTGTTGTAGATTTGCATCTCTTTCTTGTAGTTTTGTGTCTTTTTGTTGTAGTTTTGCGTCTTATTGTAGTTTTTTAACTGTTTGTTGTAGTTTTGCATGTCTTTGTTGTAGTTTTGTGTCTCTTTGTTGTAGTTTTGTGTCTCTTTGTTGTAGTTTTGCGTCTTTATTGTAGTTTTGTGTCTCTTTGTTGTAGTTTTGCGTCTTTATTGTAGTTTTGTGTCTCTTTGTTGTAGTTTTTTATCTGTTTGTTGTAGTTTTGCATTTCTTTCTTGTAGTTTTGCATCTATGTTGTAGTTTTGTGTCTGTTTGTTGTAGTTTTGCGTCTCTTTGTTGTAGTTTTGTCTTTGTTGTAGTTTTTTATCTGTTTATTGTAGCTTTGCATCTTTTTGTTGTAGTTTTGTGTCTCGTTCTAATTTTGCATCTCTATGTTGTAGTTTTGCTTCTCTTTGTTGTAGTTTTTTATCTGTTTGTTGTAGTTTTTATCTGTTTGTTGTAGTTTTATGTCTCTGTTGTAGTTTTGCGTCTCTTTGTTGTAGTTTTGTTTCTGTTTATTGTAGTTTTTTGTTGTAAGAATCTACTTTGTACTTCATTGACTCTTGCATATTTTCTGTTTACTACTGTTTGAGTGACTATCAAGATTCTGTTTTTACTTCCATGTTCTCCTTTCTTAACAGCATGTTGAGCATTTATAATAAAACAGGGATCAATGAATGTTGTTCTGATTGTTTCTGTCTCTGTCTTGTTTGTAGAAAGAAGGTGTTTGGCAGGAGGCTAAATCCCAATTTTATCAATCAGAGTCTGGAAACTTATTTCGGTTCGTGTTCTCCAGCGTTGGTTCCGCTGTAATAAAGCTCCAATAATGAGCTCTGCTGCTCGAGCACGACAATCGCTCCCCTTGTTGTCGGAGGTAAACAATTCTTTGAGGATTAGCGGCCAGACTACACGTCACGTCCCACTGCTTCAGTTGTAAAAGGCTTATTTGAATTACAAAAAAAAAAACATAAAATAAAATAAAGAAGGTAAAATCCCCGACACAGCCGGCGAACACGCTGTAAGTAATTAGACGCCGCTAAGCAGTTTACCGACACAAAGACAGTAAATTATGACTTTACCGACTGTGGAGGGGAAGCAGAGCGAAGGCAGGATGGAGGAACGAAACTGAGGCTCTAAAATACAGAGAAAAACCTCCACAGAAAGTTACTGTACATTCATGTTCCCCAGAAGATAAACCCTAATGATTTAGTAACAACATTTTTCTCTAACGCCACGTGAAAGTTGACATATCTCACGCGGCATTGACGTTGAAGTTGGATGGGTTGTGCTTATCTTTAACGCAGACACTGATCATCCCCAGAGGATGAACCCTGAAGTTTTCGATGACGGTGTCCGTAGAGCGACTCCGAGGTTCTCATTTGTGGTGTTTTATCGAAACATCTCAGAAACTCGTGGACGGATTGTGGCACAGGCTGCTTTAGGTGTTCATGTTCCCCAGAGGATGAACACCAGTAGGTCATCCCCTGACGCTTCCTTTCCTTTCATGCCACCAGCAGGTTGAATCTCTTGGATCTTCTTGGATGGCTTCCCCAGAGGATGAATCTTACTTACAGCAGCCCCCTGACTTTCTTATGTGGGTCACATTTGCGGCTTTAATTTACAACTACTGGACCAACTGTGATGCAGTCTGGTCATGCTCCCAAGAGGATGAACGGCAATGATCTGTATTATCACCTGGCTTTATAACTATTGGATGAATTGTCACTAATAACTTTCGATGTCTGTCATAACTGAGGGGTTAATTTAAACATCTCAACGGCTACCGGAGGGATCGTGATGCAGTCTGGTCCGGAGATTCATGTTCCTCAGAGGATGGATCCAAACATTTTTGATCATCATTTGACTTTCATTTAGTGCTACTCCTAGCTTCTCATTTGCGATTGTTATTAAAATATCTCAACAGCTACGGGATGGATTAAGATGTGTTCATGTTCCTCAGAGGATGATTCCTATAATTTCAGCTTTTGGTAAAAAACTTGAACCAGAAAGTAGAAATGCATGGCTTTAAATCAAATATTTTTACTACAAATGGAAGGATTGTTATTTGTTTACTGAAGTACTGATACTAAAACGTATATCGAAGGATTATTCAGTCTCTCCAGGAATTTGCAATCGCAACAATTAACGCAAATTCAACCAATCTCCATGAATTCTGTGCGACCTTGCAGTTTCGTCCAATCATCGCGACTTTTGAGCAATTCTGTCCCGCCTCCCGTGAGTTCCACCAATCACAGCAGTCCCCAGTAATGCACGTACGTCACCGAATTCACTTCCTTGTTTATGGTTTGAAGATACAGATGCAACAAAAACTACTGCAAAACAATTCCCTGATGTTCTTCACCAAAGCGGAGCTAAACTGTTTTCACCCCGTGGAATATTGAGGTGGAACACAAACCAAAACCATCCACTGACAAACACTTTTCTACCGTAAACATATCAGGAGAATGGGTGAAACCAGCGGACCACAGACCAGATGAAGCTGTTGCATCCAGATCTGTGGCAGCACTGAAACAATGAAGGTCAGTTAGATTCATTAACTGACGTGACGAGCTGTGAGCGTGTGTGTGTGAACACGTGTGTGCCAGGATGTGGAATTAACTTTTTAAGCTTTTAACATTTTTAATGAATTACACAAAACAAAGAAAAAAATGCAACTTTTTAGCAGATTTTTACCGTCTCGCACAAAAATATCACAACTTTAATTGCAGTTTTTTAGAGAAGCTGCCGCGAATTCAGGCATTTTAGGAGCAACTGTCTTGAAAAACGCCTGGAAATCCTGGAGGGACTGTTTATTAGAAACTCCAGACTGTCATGATAAACATGGTCGTTACAATGGATGGAAACCTGTGACATTTTCCATCTACAGGAACAAACATTGTGTGGGTCAGAGGTTAGTCGGGGTTCTGCTCATCCAGCGTTTATTCACTTTTTTTCGGATCTGTTTCTCGTCTACGATGGTGAAGGATGCAGGTTTCACTCTGACACCATCTTCCTCATCATCTCATCCTCTCAGTGGGTTCAGCACTGAAACAGCTTCACAACCTGAACCTGCAGAGAGAAAGGATTTTAACCTTCACCTGTGTTTCCTGAGGAGACACTGTTAACCTTTAGCCTGCGGGGCTGCTTCACAAACATCCACCTGTTGTTCTGTTCCTCGACTCAAACCAACAAACAATCCTCCGCACAACGAGAGCAAAAGTTTCTCAAGATGTTCCAGGAAACACAGTAATTTAACTAACACCAGGATGTTTATGGAGGTGTGGCTTCGGTTTGGGGTTGTTTTCCTCTCATTTGGTTCTTTTGTGTCTCATGTTTGATCGTTTTGCGTCTCGTTCCTTTCAGATTTTCTCATTTTGGTCATTCTGCATCTTATTTTGTATGTTTCATATGTTTGTATGTCTCATTTTGCATCTAATTTTTTTCTCATTGTCTCATTTTTGTAATTGTGCGTTTATTTTGGTTGTCTTGCGTCTCATTTTCTCTCATTCTGTTTGTTTGTTTGCGTCTCATTTCGGTCGACTAACGTCTCATTTCTGTGATTTTGCGTTTCCTTTTCTCTAATTTTGTTTGTTTGTGTCTCATTGTGGTTGTTTTGTTTGTCATTTTAGTACTTTTGCATCTCGTTTTGTCTCATTTTTGTCATTGGGCATCTCATTTTCTCATTTCCGTTGTTGTTTGCTCATTTTGGTCACTTTGTGTCTGTTTTTTTTCTCATTTTGTCTTGTTTTTGTAGTATTGCATCTTATTTTCTCATGTTTTGCCTCATTTTTCTCATTTTGCATCTCCTTTTTGTCTCGCTTTTGTTTTATTTTGGTTGTGTGTATGTCCCATTTTGGTTGATTTACGCCCAATTTTCTCTTATTTTGGTCGTTTTGTGTTTCATTTTCTCTCATTTTGTCTAATTTTCTTCACTTTATAGCATATTTTCTCCTATTACATGTCATTGTGGTTGGTATGGTATTTCATTTCTGTCATTTTACATCTCATTTCTTGCATTTTTGCAATTTTTGTGTCTCATTTTCTCTCATTTTTGTAGATTTACATTTACCATTTTGGTGATTTTGCATCGCATGCTGTTTTAGTTTTGTGATTTTGCATCTCATTTATTGTAGTTTTGCTTGCTGGTGTCTCATTTTCTCTCATTTTGGTCTTTTTGCTTCTCATTTCACCTCATTGTGTCTCATTATTGCCTTGCTACATCTCAATTCCTCCTATTTTGTCTCATTTTGGTCGTTTTGCATCTCATTTATTGTAATTTTGCTTGCAGGTGTCTCATTTTCCTGACCTTGTTTCTCATTTTCTTTATTTTGGTCCTTTTGCTTCTCATTTCACCTCATTGTGTCTCATTTTTGTTGTTGGGCATTTAATTTTGTCTCATTTTCTCTCATTTTGGCTGCTGGTGTCTTATTTTACCTCATTCAGTCTCATATTTGTCATGCTACATCTCATTCCCTCTCATTATCTCTCATTTTAGTTGTTTTTGTTTCGTCATTTGTCTCATTTTGCCTGATTTACTGTCTGTCTCTGGGTTATTTTACAGGTGGAGATGCCTGGACCCCTGAACCGATGCGTGGTCGACCCCGACATGATGAAGAAGCTCCAAATGGGATTAATGAGAAGATTTCAGCTGAGAACGCCGAGTCCTCTCAGCAGGGTGAGTTCAACACGACTCTGCTGTGCTGATGAGGGAATGTGAGCAGCAGGAGGCCATATTTCATTCTGCCTTCATGAAGTTACAGCCGAACCTTTTCCAACAGCAGGAAGGAGTAGAAGCTGAAGATAGAGTTGCATCTATGTAGCTGTAGTCCTGAATAATTACATGGTGTTTCTGCCATGTGATGAATCCTTCATTTCTCAAATACATGTCATTTTGCATCTTACTTTCTCTCATTTTGATCACTTTGAGTCTCATTTTGGCCATTCTGAGTCTCATTTCTTTAATTTTTGTCATTTTTTAATCTTGTATTTTCTGATTTTGGTCGTTTTGTGTCTCATTTTCTCTCCTTTTCATAATTTTGCATCTCATTTAGTCTCATTTCTTTCTCATGTTGCATCTAATTTCCTCTTATTTTGGTTTATTGTCATTTTGGTCACTTTGTCGTTTTTTTTCTCTCATTTTGTTTTTCACTTTCCTCATTTGGTGTCTCATTTTCTCTAAGTGTTCTCATTTTGCATCTCATTTTTTTTCTCATTCCGTACATTTTACGCTTCATTTTACCTCATGTTTTCTAATGCTGCATATAATTTCCTCCTATTTTGGTTTTTATTGTCTCATTTTGATTGTTTTGTGTCTGTTTTTTTCTCATTTTTGTCTTGCTACATCTCATTTTCCTCTATCTCATTTAAGTTGATGGTATGTCTTTGTTGATAGCCGCTTTGTGTCTATTTTTTTCTCATTTTATCACATTTTTGTCAGTTGGCATCTCATTTTCTCTCATTTTCCTCATTTGGTGTCTCATTTTCTCTACGTGATGTCATTTTGCATCCCATTTTTGTCTTATTTTGGTCACTTTGTGTCTCATTTTCTCCCTTTTTGTCCTGTTGCATCTCATTTTTTCTCATGTTGGTCACTTTGTGTCTCATTTTCTTTCTTTTTGTCTCGCTTTTGTCGTTTTGCATGTCATTTTGTCTCATTTTGGTTGTGTGGTGTCTCATTTTCTCTACATGTTGTCATTTTGCATCCCATTTTTGTCTTATTTTGGTCACTTTGTGTCTCATTTTCTTTCTTTTTTGTCTCGTTTTTGCCATTTTGCATTTCAATTTGTCTAATTTTGGTTGTGTTGTGTCTCATTTTCTCTCTTTTTGCATCTCATTTTTTCTCATGTTGGTCACTTTGTGTCTCATTTTCTTTCTTTTTGTCTTGCTTTTGTCATTTTGCATTTCATTTTGTCTCATTTTGGTTGTGTGGTGTCTTATTTTTTGTCATGCTAAATCTCATTTTCCTCTATCTCATTTTAGTTGATGGTGTGTCATTGTTGATGGTTGCTTTGTGTCTAAGTTTTTCTCATTTTGTCATATTTTTGTCATTTCGCGTCTAATTTTTTCTCATTTTGGTCACTTTGTGTCTCATTTTCTCTCTCTTTGTCTTGCTTTTGTCATTCTGCATTTCATTTTGTCTCATTTTGGTTGTTTTGTGTCTTAGTTTTTGTCTTTTTTGTGGTTTTCTTGTACTTTATGTCTTTTATTTTGCTTTGTGTCTCATTATCTCTCATTATCTCTCACTTTACTTGTTATGTGCCTTCAGATTTTGCATAACAAGTTGCAGTCGTACCGTCTCTGACAGCAGAAGGAGTAGAAGCTGAGTGAATGCAGACACTTCATTAGAAATGCAGTCGCTGTCGCTGTGGTCCAGAATAATTACATGCTGTTTCTGCCATGTAATAAACCCTAAATCTCTGCGGTCATGCGTGGAGCTTGATCAGTATTCAAAAGTGGTCTCATCGCCCGGCTAACATCTCATGTTTATTAAGATTTGATCATTTTGTTCGTTCCGCATCTTATTCAGTCCAATTTTGGTCTTAATGTGTCTTTGGTTAATTTGCATCAAATTTTTGTCATTCTGCATATTTTTTCCTCATATTTTATTGATTTAAATTGTTATGTATGCCATTTTTTCCTCATTTTTTTGTCATTTCTGCCTCATCTTTCTTTGCTTTTGTCTTATTTTGGAAGTATGTGTGTCCTATTTTTGTGGATTTATATCCCATTTTCTCTTATTTTTGTCGTTTTATGTCTCTTTTTCTCCTATTTTGTCTAATTTTCTTCATTGTACGACTTATTTTATATGTCATTGTGATTGTTGGTATTCCATTTTAGTGATTTTTGCATCTCATTTTCCTTAATTTTTGTCATTTTGTGTCTCATTATCTCTCATGTATTCTCATTTTTGTCTTTCTGCGTCTCATTTTCTCTCTTTTTGTCATTTTGCATCTCATTTTCTTTCATTTCGGTAGCTTTGTGTATTTCATTTTTTCTTGTTTCGGGCATTTGCAAAGCATTTAGTCTCATTTTTGCCATTTCGCATCTCATTTTCTCATTTTGGTTGTTTTCTCTCATTTTTTATCGCTTTGTGTCTCATTTTCTCTCATTTTGGCTGTTTGCAAAAAATTTTTGCACATTTTTGCCATTTTGCGTGTCATTTTCTCTCATTCTGATCGCTTTGTGTCTCATTTTGTGTCATTTTGCATCTCATTTTGGTCATTTTTCGTCTCATTTTACCTCATTTTGTCTCATTTTTGTCATGATGCATCTCATTTCAGGGTTTCCCCCAGAAAACTTGCGAAACCTGGTGGTAGAGAAGCTCACCGACGGCCCACCAGGTTTATGTTAAAAAAAAAAACTTAAACGTTGACAGGATTTTTGAAATTATGACTATTATGTGTTATTATAAGCCATTTATTATCAATACTTAAGCGTAGAGTCTTATAAAAAGTCACAATCTTGAAATACGGTTTTAACAAACAGAAAAAAAATACAATTAAAATGAATAATATCAGTTGTTTTCACTTAAGTTAAATCCTAGTGAATTTTAAAACAAGCCGTTGCTGGTCACATTTAAAAGTAAAATAAATTAACATAAATAAAAAAGTGTAAATGTGGCCAAGAGGTAAAACCAGGGAACTCAGAGGCTGAACAGGTCTGCTGTGCTGTGTGACCTCTACTACTTATTGCTGCACATGGTTCAGGTTGGATCAGTGCATCAATCTGTCTGGGTTTACCATACTGGGTCTGGGAGAGCCATCCGCTAAATTTAGGGTCAGCTAACCATTTTGGATTAAATGTGCTAGTTGGATGTTTACCATCGCGGCTCGCAGAAGGCTGCTCTGACGACGTGCTAACATCCGTGCTAACTCCACTGGCTCTGCCTCATCATGGAGCCGCGGCTCGGTCGGCTCACCGGGGATGAACTCCCCTTGGCCTGGAGGTGAACGAGCGGCTCATGGTCTCCTCCAGTGCTCCTCCGACTTGTTGTTAGCATGTAGACACGTAGAGATTTTGGGCGTTCAGATGATGGAGAATACACCTGACCTCTCACCCCTCTGTGTTCTCGTATCGAAGTGTATCGACGTATTAGGTGTCGCAATTGCGCTTTCAACTGTATCACCAGATGTGGTTAAAAGCTCTGTATACCATGTTTGGCATCACTGTTTTGGTGCATAAAAACCTATTTAAGATAAATAAACAAGTGATGCTTTGCCTGGCGGGGGGCAAGGAAAGCTTGGGGGAAACCCTGCATTTGCTGAAGCAGGAGGCCATTTTTCGCTCTGTCTTCAGATTTTATATAACAAGTTGCAGTCGTACCGTCTCTGACAGCAGAAGGAGTAGAATCTGAGTGAATGCAGACACTTCATTAGAAATGCAGTCGCTGTCGCTGTGGTCCAGAATAATTACATGCTGTTTCTGCCATGTAATAAACCCTAAATCTCTGCAGTCACGCGTGGAGCTGGATCAGTATTTAAAGGGGGTCTCATCGCCTGGCTAACACTTCTCGATGCAGCTGGTTTCATGGACCGTTCCTCTGTTCGCCTCTAATTTGCAGTTTATCAGGTCCCTGTGCAGCTTCAGCCGCCTGCTATCAGCGACCAGGCAGCTCAGCGGGAGGCCAGATAAGATGAAAGGCCCCTCGGGATCCTCCTGATCGGCGTGGATGGCCTTTCGCCGGCCACATGTGTATCTGAACATGTGTGCTGTTTAGCCGGTTGGCCTTTAGGAGCTCAGCTGCTGAGTGCTGGGATGAACTCGACTGTCATTTATCCAGTATCAGCACCGGTTTCACTAACCGGTGGACAGTTGTCAGCTACATTGATTTATTACCCAGAGTGCACCGCTGCAGCCGCCGCTCTAAACGAGATATCAGCTCATTGTTCCTCTTCTTCTCTATTGGATTTCAGGCTCTTTATTTCCACTACATTCAATGGATCCACACGGAGAAATCAATGAGAGAAAGTATCAGACTCTGGCACAAGAAGCTTTATTTTGGTACAAAACAGAGCTGGAAAAGTGCAGCTGTGGGGATTTTATTGTGAAACTTCATCCAGGAATCATCTTTATTATTAGCTGGATGTACATACAATCAAAAATCTGTCACATTTTCATGTTAACCTGTAAAACACAAGAAGTTCTGACACGTAACAGCATTATCTGTATCATCAATCAAACTGATCAGCTCAGTGGAACCTGCTGTATAAATGTTTTATTGTGATACGATTCACCTCCTGTGGGACCAGCAGCAAAGATTAACACATTGTCTGTACAAAACAGTTTTCATTATTTCCCCAGAAACCAGCCAGAACAATGCAGCTCAAACTGAGACCAGAAACAACCAAAAGAGAGAAGTAGGAAAAAATAAGACGCCAACAACCAAACTGAAAATAAAGGCAAAATGAGACGTAAAATGACCAAAATAAGACAACTGAGGTCAACTGAGACGCAAAAAGACCAAAATGAGGTAAAATGAGACATAAAATGACCAAAATAAGGTGAAATCAGACACAAAATGACCAAAACAAGACAAAACGAGGTAAAATGAGACACAAAATGACAAAAAAATGAGATAAAATGAGACAGAAAACGATCAAAATAAGACAAAATGAGCAAAACTGAGCCACAAAATGACAAAATGAGAAACAAAGTGACCCAAATGAGAGAAAATGAGATGTCAAACGATGAAAATGAGACACAAAGCAATCAAAGTGAGAGGAAAAAAAGACACCAAGTGACCAAAATGAGACATCAGCAACCACAATGAGAGGAAATGAGATGCAGCATAGCAAAAATTAGGTAAAATGAGACACAAAATGACCGACATTACAAAAAAAATGAGACTCAACGCGACCTAATTATGAGAGAATGAGATGCAAAATGACAAAAATCAGATAGAATAAGTTAAAATGAGAAAAAAATAACAAAATTAAGACAAAATGAGAAAAAAGTGAGTTAAAATGAGAAGCAACATGACAAAAATGAGACAAAATGAGGTCGAATGAGATGCAAAATGACACCAATAAAGTGAAGTGAGATGCTAAATGACCAAAAAATTAAACAAAATAAGGTGAAATGAGAAGCAAAATGAGAAAGATGAGGTCAAATGTCATGCAAAACAATCAAAATGAAACAAGATGAGATGCAAAATGACAAAAATGAGACTAAATGAGTTAAACTGAGCTTTAAAATGACAAAAATGAGACAAAATGACTTAAAATTAGCTGCAAAATGACAATTTTGAGACAAAATGAGGTGAAATGAGAAGCAAAATGAGAAACATGAGGTCAAATGTGATGCAAAACAATCAAAATGAAACAAGATGAGATGCAAAATGACAATAATGAGACTAAATGAGTTAAACTGAGCTTAATGAGACAAAATGAGACAATATGACTTAAAATTAGCTGCAAAATGACAATTTTGAGACAAAATGAGGTGAAATGAGAAGCAAAATGAGAAAAGTGATGCAAAACTATCAAAATAAGACAAAATGAGCGACTCTGAGCTACAAAATGAGAAAAAACGCAACGTCAAACGCAAGCGTCAAACGCAAGCGTCAAACGCAAGCGTCAAAATTGAACTTAAACAGTAAAGATGTTTCCACCTCCTGTGAATCTCATTGACATATTTAAAAACCACATTTAGCGAGTGTTTTTTTTTGTGAAATTTGAGGCATTTTTTTTGCTAATTTTGCAGTTTCCATCAATGAAAATACATGAGTATGAGAACACGCCTGTTAACACTTCCTGCTTTGCTCAGGTGAGTTTAGGTGAGTCCATTTGTTAAACTGTAAACCTGGAGCTTGTTATTGGAGGTGAACTGATTCCACGCTTTCATTCAGACGTTAGCGCCGTCGCTCGCCGATGCTCACCTGCAGGTTCAGGAGGCGAAACACAAATCGGCGAGTTAATTAGAGCGAACGAAGAGAGCAGACGTTAGACCCCGAAAACTCATTACGACGACTCCCGAGTGAAATCTGTGGACGGGTTCCTGCAGAGCTCCGAGTGAAACCAGCGCAGATGTGTGTCGTTACGGCGTGAAGCAGCCTGCGTTGTGTTTCCTGTCGCTCCCTTCATGTTTTCTGACTAATAAAGCAGCGTTTTCCGGCTGAAGGACAGCAGCTGATGTGGCTGGGTGTAATTACAGACCCGACCTTGGCTTTTCTCGTGGAAATCGCTCTGCAGCTCGATTCCCTCGGGTCTGCTGTTCGGAGGCGGCCTGTAAAGGTTGCCATGAATCACTTGGCGCAATTAAAAACACGACTTCAGTAGAAACATTCATCCACCGAGGGTCCGGCTTCATTTATTTACTCATGTGCGATGCGTCCAGAGTCGAAAGAAGTCGTCGGTGTTTTGGCGTTTTGTTCAAAAAACGGATTGTAAACTCCACAATCAGCAGTTTGGGGATGCAAAATGGACGCAAACAGACCTAAAACCAGCTCCTGGACACAGAAGGACCACTAGGATGCAAAACGTCCGCAGAGAGACTCAAACCAGTAAAAACGAGACGGAAAATGACCAGAAGTAAATGCAAAATGTCCACAAAATGAACACGAACCGATGCGAACGGAGACAAAACAACCTGAAAGACACACAAAACTACTCAACACAAGTACAAAGAGTCACAAAACAGCGACAAGGAGAGTTAAAAGCTGCATGTTGTGGTTTTTATTAGATCTTTATGTTGATTTAGAATTTATTAAAGAACATTTAGTCCCTAAAACCACAACAACTCTGTCTCGTTTTGGTCATTTTACATCTTCTTGTGTCTGTTTTGTGTCTAGTTTTGGTCATTTTGCATATTTTAGTTGCTATTTTGCTAATATTTTGGTTGTTTTACACCTTTTTGCAACTGTTAATTACTCTTTTAAACATTTTACATACGTCTGTGCTTGTTTTGTGGTTGTTTTGGTTGTTTTCTATCTTTTTGTAGTTGTTTAGTGCATAGTTTTGGTCGTCCTTTTGCATATTTTAGTGGTTATTTCGCATTATAGTTTGGTAATTTTGCATCTTTTGTGGCTGTTTTGCGTCTTGTTTCTGTCGTTTTACATATTTTGTGGTTGTTTTGGTCGTTTTCTAGCTTTCTGTGGTTGTTCAGTGCGTAGTTTTGGTCGTCCTTTTACATATTTTCGTGGTTACTTCGCATTATAGTTTGGTAATTTTGCATCTTTTGTGGCTGTTTTGCGTCTTGTTTCTGTCGTTTTACATATTTTTGTGGTTGCTTTGGTCTTTTTATATCTTTTTGTGGTTGTTTAGTTCATAGTTTTGGTCGACCTTTTGCATATTTTGGTTGTTATTTCGCGTTATAATTTGGTACTTTTACATTTTTTGTGGTCATTTTATGTCTTTTTTTTAAACATTTACTGCTTTTTATGGTTGTTTGTGTCTTGTTTTGACCATTTTACATCTTTTTGTGCCTGATTTTGCTCATTTTACATCGTTTTGTGGTTGTTTTGCGTCTTGTTTTGGCTATTTTACATCTTTTAGTGTCTGATTTTGGTAGCTTTAGGTCTTTTTTTGGTCGTTTTATGTCTCTTTTAAATATTTACATCTTTTTGTGGCTGTTTTGCGTCTTGTTTTGGACGTTTTACATATTTTGTGGTTGTTTTGGTCGTTTTCTAGCTTTCTGTGGTTGTTTAGTGCATAGTTTTGGTCGTCCTTTTACATATTTTAGTGGTTATTTCGCATTATAGTTTGGTAATTTTACATCTTTTGTTGCTGTTTTGCGTCTTGTTTCTGTCGTTTTACATATTTTTGTGGTTGTTTTGGTCTTTTTATATCTTTTTGTGGTTGTTTAGTGCATAGTTTTGGTCGACCTTTCGCATATTTTAGTGGTTATTTCGCATTATAGTTTGGTACTTTTACATTTTTTGTGGTCATTTTATGTTTTTTTTAAACATTTACTGCTTTTTATGGTTGTTTTGTGTCTTGTTTTGACCATTTTACATCTTTTTGTGTCTGATTTTGCTCATTTTACATCGTTTTATGGTTTTTTGCATCTTGTTTTTGCTATTTTACATCTTTTAGTGTCTGGTTTTGGTAGCTTTAGGTCTTTTTTTGGTCGTTTTATGTCTCTTTTAAACATTTACGTCTTTTTGAGTTTGTTTATGTGTATTGTTTTGACCATTTTGCATCTATTTGTGGCTGGTTTTGGTAGTTTTATGTCTTTTTACAGTGGTTTTGTATCTTATTCTGTTAATTTTACATCTTTTCGTGGCTGTTTTATGTCTTGTTTTGGTCGTTTTACATATTTTGTGGTTGTTTTGGTCGTTTTCTAGCTTTCTGTGGTTGTTTAGTGCATTGTTTTGGTCGTCCTTTTACATATTTTAGTGGTTATTAGGGCCCGAAGCACTACAGTGCATAGGACCCTATTGTTCCTCTAGTGTTTCTTTGGCGGTTTCTTTTTCTTACGCCACTTTGAACCTCAATTTGACCCCCTAAACATGCTCAAAAACTCACCAAATTTTGCACACACATCAGGAATGGTGAAAAATTTGATATTTTGGGGGAATTACACATATGAATGGAAAAATGACTCAATAGCGCCACCTAGAAAATTGGGCTTTAGTGGAGTTAATACGGCTAGTTTTACGTAAACTCATGAAATTTGGTACACAGGTACAGTAGCCCAAGACAAAAACATTCCTGCTTTTAAAATTTCAAAAAAGCTCAACGGCGCCCCCTAGCGCACGTGGTGTGCAGGCATTGGAATTTATCGAACTCCTCCCAGGATTTTTGTCCGATTTTCACCAAATTCGCTGTGTGGCATCTACACCCATCCAGGATGAAAAGTTATTAAAATCTAGTGGCTGCGTCACACGGTGTTGGCGTGGCATGGCGGCCATTTTGAGCAAATTCGCCATGTGGAACGAAATGAGTTTTGGAGGTGAAGGGATCCACCTAATATCACCAAATCCACAAAAATGCTCATTAATCTCAAAACCTAACGTTCAATATACAATTCAGGAGTGGACGTGTTCAAACGGCTCCACAGCGCCCCCTACAAATATTCAAATACTCATATAAAATCACTGCTTTATCCTACAAACATGACATTTGGTGCATACATATAGTATCCCAAGACCAACAGATTTGCATGGTCAAAATTCCAATTGGCTCTACGGCGCCCCCTAGACAAGGTCGTGTGGAGAGCAGTGCGGTGAGGAGCGAGGGCCCGTCCGACGCTGCTTGCAGCTTTAATTTTTCATTATAATTTGCTAATTTTACATCTTTTTGTGGTTGTTTTGGGTCTTGTTTTGCTCATTTTACATCTTTTAGTGTCTGGTTTTTGTAGTTTTATGTCTTTTTGCAGCTGTTTTGTGTGTTATTCTGGTAATTTTACATCTTTTTGTGTCTGGTTTTGGTAGTTTTACGTCTTTTTGTGGTTGTTTAGAATCTTGTTTTGGTTGTTTTACATAATTAATGGTTGTTTTCTGTCTATCTGTTGCTGTTTTGTGTCTTGTTTTTGGCGTCATTTTACATATTTTATTGTTTGTTTAACATTATAATTTGGTCTTTTTTACACTTTTTTGCAGTTGTTTTGTCTTTTTTTTTTAACCTTTTACATCTTTTGTGGTCATTTTGTGTCTTATTTTGGTATTTTGACGTCTTTTTGCAGTTATTTTCTGTCATTTTGGTCTTTTTGGGGTTTTGTGTCTCATTTTGGTCATTTTACATCTTTTTGTGGCTGTTTTGTGTCCTTTTGTGGTCATTTTACATATTTTAGTGGATATTTCTTGTTATGTTTTGGTGATTTTATACATTTCTCACTTGTTTTTTGTCTCTTTTAAACATTTTACATGCTTTGTGACTGTTTTGTGTCTAGTTTTGGTCACCTTTTTTTTTTTTACATATTTTAGTGGTTGTTTTGTTCGTTTTATATCTCTTTGTGGTTGTTTTGGGGCTATTTTTGGTTGTCATTTTTCATATTTTAGTGGTTATTTAGCCAATATTTTGGTTGTTTTATACTTTGTTACAGTTGTTTTCTGTCTATTTTTGGTCATTTTACATCTTTTTGTGGTCGTTTTCTGTCTCGTTTTGGTCTTTTTGTTGTTTGCTTTGTGTCTCGTTTTGACATCAGTTGACTCTATAATTTAAATTTCTGGTACAGTAGCCTCTCTGAAGGTTCCCAGTGCTGATGTTTGTACACCGGTTTAATAGTAAACCCACAAGTCAAAGTTGTCCTAAACCAAACCAGGTAAGTTTGGTTCCTAACTCGGACATTGTCGCTCTTCCTTGCCCCTTTAAAATGCAGTAGAGAATGCAGCCTAGTTGTATGGGAATGTATTTTTAGGGGACTTGGTTGGTTTTGAATAAATTAAATTGACGTTTCACCATAAAACCTTCCCTGACTGTGTGTCTGAGGTCATAAATCTCAGCTTCACGTCAACATACAGAATGTATTAAAGCCGGAGCAGACTTCAGTCGTTTATAAGCATTAATTCTTAAATGCAGCTGAGAGCAGGAGGTTTTAGTTTGAGCCACTAGTTATTAACATTAAAGCTCACATCAGATCTGAGCTGATGGAGGCTGTCGTCTTTAAATCAGTTTGGTGGTTTTAGACAAACATCAGCCAAAATAAAACCGAATGTTGTGTCGGCCGGTCTGGTGATGAGATAGTTTAGTCATTTTATCTTTTAGTCGTCGTTTTGTGTCTCATTTTGGTCATTTTGCATCCACTTATAGTTGTTTTATGTCTTTTTTTGTGGTCATTTTGTGTCTCTTCTGGTTGTTTTGATAGTTTTATGTCTTTTTGTCATAGTTTTGTGTCTTATTTTGGTCATTTTACATGTTTTAGTGGTAATTTCGTATTATATTTTGGTCATTTTACTCAATTTTGCAGTAGTTTTATGTCCGTTTTAAGTATTTACCTCTTTTTGTCATAGTTTTGTGTCTCATTTTGGTCATTTTGCATCAATTTATAGTTGTTTTAAGTCTTTTTTGCAGTTATTTTGTGTCTTTTCTGGTTGTTTTGGTCGTTTTGCATCTTTCTGTGGTTGTTTTATGTCCAGTTTTGATAATTTTATGTCTTTTTGTCATAGTTTTGTGTCTCATTTTGGTCATTTTGCATCAATTTTTTGTTGTTTTATGTCTTTTATGCGGTCATTTTGTGTCTCTCTACGGTCATTTTGTGTCATTTCCAGTTGTTTTGGTCATTTTCTATCTTTCTGTGGTTGTTTTGTGTCTTAGTTTGGTCGTCATTTTACATATTTTAGTGGTTATTTTGCATTATATTTTGGTAATTTTACACTTTTTTGCAGTTGTTTTATGTCTCTTTTAAGGATTTACATCTTTCTGTGGTTGTTTTGTGTCTTGGTTTCGTCATCATTTTACATATTTTAGTGGCTATTTCGCATTATATTTTGGTAATTTTACGCCTTTTGCAGTTGTTTTATGTCTCTTAAACATTTACATCTCTTTGAGGTTGTTTTGTGCCTAGTTTTGGTAGTTTTTACGTCTTTTTGCGGTTATTTTGTGTCTTAATTTGCATTTTTTTATCGTAGTTTTGTCTCATTTTGGTCATTTTGCATCCATTTTTAATTGCTTTTATGTCTTTTTGCAGTCATTTTGTGTCTTTTCTGGTTGTTTTGGTCGTTTCACATCTTTTTGCGGTTATTTTGCATTATATTTCCGTCATTTACATCTTTTTGCAGTTGTTTTGTGTCTTATTTTGGTAATTCTGCATCAATTTATGTTTGTTTTATGTCTATTTTGCAGTCACTTTGTCTTTTTGCAGCTGCTTTGTGTGACTTTATGGTCATTTTGTGTCACTTTGTGTTCATTTTGCGTCTCTTTTCAGTGTCTCCTTGATGTTGTTTCGCCTCTCGTCTTGCTTTGTGTCTCTTTTCAGTCCTTTTTTTCTCTCATTGTTGTACTTTTGTGTGTCTTTATGGTCATTTTAAGTCTCTTTGCAGTTGTTTTGTGTTTCTTTGACGTCATTTTTGTGTCTCTTTCTGGTCACATAATACATATTTGTGGTTAGTTTGTGTCTCTGGGTTTGTCTTGTATGTCTTTATTGTAATTTTATGTCTCTCAACAATAGTTTTGTGCCTCTTTTTGATTATTTTACATGTCTCTGCAGTCATTTCATGCCTCTTTTCAGTCTTTTTGTGTCTCCTTGCTGTTGTCTTGCGACTCTGCACTCATTATGTTTTCTAATTATTCGTTCTTTGCAGTCATTTTATGTTTATTTCTGGTCATTTTATATCTCTGCGTAGTTGTTTTGTGCCTGTTTTTGGTCATTTTGTCTCTTTGCAGACACATTTTGTCTTTTTACTGGTTGTTTTTTACGTCTTTGTGGTTCTTTTGTGTCCTCGTGTTTGTTTTGTGCCTCTTTGCGGTCATTATTGTATCTCATTTTTGGTCATTTGGTGTCTCTCTGTGGTTGTTTTGTGTGTCTTTGTTGTCATTTTGTGTCTTTCTCTGGTTGTTTTGTATGTCACAGATCAGATCTTTCCAAGCTTCTTCTTTAAAATTTCCAGTTTGGTGATCTTACATGACCAAAACCAAACCCAACAAGCTGATCTTGGTCTGGTAGGTTTCAGTCCTTCTGAGGTCCCTTATTGTCCAAAACCTGTTGAAAACACACGTCTGACGTCTGCTGCAGTGTGACACACATCACTCTCGTCTTCTTCAGTTCCTCTGGTAATAAAAACGACTCGGCAGCAGGATGTGATTCATGTCTTTCATCCAGCATCTGCCTGAGTTTATTAAGAGTCCGGAGTCACGTCAGGAGCTTTAAAGAAACAGCTTCTGTCGCTGACCAGCGCGAACACGTATATATCAGGAGAATAAAACTGTTTGGAGGATGAGGAGGAGGAGGAGGAGGAGGAAGACGCCGCCTGACATTACAGCCGCACTGCTACAGCATCTCCCATCGCACCTTGTGGGCTCCGACTCCGTCTCCATGGCAACCACCAAGATATACGTGTTGTTATTTGCAGGCTTCACAGTCCCACCACTGCCGTTATGTATCAGTTCTCACCATGAGGAGGAGGAGGAGGAGAAGGAGGAGGAGGAGCGGCGTGAGAAACCTCCGCCGAGTAGTTCCTCGTTTTCTTTATTCATTCTCTGGACTCCGGCCGATGTCTGCGTCAGGAGAAGCCGGATGACGCCGGATGCGAGGTGCTAAAAGGCTGAGTTTGAAACCTGCTACTGCTAAAAGACGGCCAGAGAGGGGTTTGCTTGTTCAGCGCCAGACGAAGACGAGACGTTTAATTTAAGAGGAGGATTCGTTCAGACACCGGAGGGTTAGATGTGTTTAACAGACACAAGACGGAGTGTTTCCACATACCTCAGTCTGAGATCTAAATTAAACAAATCCACAATGAGGAAGTGAAAGATGCAGCTGGGAAAACGAAACGGAACTGGTGCAAAATGAGACACAAAACGGCCAAAATGAGACTCAAAATGAGACATAAAATTACCTGCAAAACACCCGAAATGAGTTGACAAAATGAGATAAAACGCAACACAAAAAGACCGAAATGAGGTGACAGATGTGACGCCGAAAACCCACAACTGGAGTAAAGTGAGACTTAAAATGAGATGCAAAAATGAGACAGAAAATGATGAGAAAAACATCCAAAATGAGATGACAAAACAGGAAAAACACACCACAAAATTATGCACCAAATAAAAAATACAGTACGAGTTAGGTGACACATGCAATACAAAACATCCAGACTGGGATGACAAATGTGATACAAAACCAACACAACTGATGCAAAATAAGATGGAAAACAACAGTCAAAACACCCGAAATGAGTTGACAAAATGAGATAAAACGCAACAGAAAAAGGCTGAAATGAGATGACAGATGCGACGCCGAAAACCCGCAACTGGAGTAAAGTGAGACGCAAAATGAGACGCAAAAATGAGACAGAAAATGATGAGAAAAACATCCAAAATGAGATGACAAAACAGGAAATTTAACCACAGAATTACACACCAAATAAACCAACACAACAAACAAGTTGAACCTTTTGTTTTATCATGTCCCATGAGGCACATTAAAATGTTAAACTATCTGCAAAATGAGACATGAAATGAGGAAAAAGCCCATTGGGGATGAGACGACACTTGCAAAATGAGACAAAATGCAACACATAAGCAACCAAAAATATTAAGAAAAGACGTTTTCAGTACACGTGAAGCTCTTTGACTTGTTTTAGAAAAAGTGGAAAAACCTCAAACTGATGTAAAATCAGGCAATGAGAAAATAACAAAGTGAAAGTGAGACGCAAAACATCCAGAATGACACGAAAATGCGACACAGAACAACCACAAGTGATGCAAAATGACACGAAAAACATCCCAAAATGAGACGACAGGTGTGACATGAAACAGCCGCAAATGACACCAAGAATTAGAACGAAAATGAGACAATGAGAAAAAATGAGAACCAAAGTGAGATGCAAAAAGTCCAGAATGACACAACGAATGTGACACAAAATACCTGCAAGTGATGCAAAATGTGACTGAAATACAGCCCAAAATGAGACGCATGAAAAACATCCGAAATGAGATCACAAAATTAAACAAAATGCTATTTAGAAGAAGTGTTTCTGTGCCTTGAACCTGATTAAAAATGAGACACGAAGTGAGATACAAAACATCAGGAAACAAAAGACAAATGCGCCACAAAACAACCACAAATCAGGTGACTAATGCAAAATAAAACACTCACAACTGATGCAATATGAGACAAATGAGACACAGACAGACGAGACAAAATGCAGCTCAGAAATGATCAAAATGGAACTTATTCAGAAAAGTTTCTCCTCATTAACTCGTTTAATAAAAAGTGAAAAATCTCATTAAGTGAAACTGGGAAAGTTTTGAAGCTCATGAAAACTGTTGAATGTTTAGAGAGCTGGGTGTCAAGATTACAAGTCGAAAGCTGCTCAGTGGAGCTAATGTTTAGGAAGTTTTCAGAACCTCATGTGTGAAAGTGATGAGAAATGAGACCATAAATGAAACGAAAAATGACACAAAACAAGTCAAAATGAGGCACAAAATACGAAGTAAAATGAGACGCACACTGAGACATAAGATGTGACAAAACATCCAACATGAGGTGAAAAATGAGACAAAATGAGACAAAGCATGATGCAAAATGAGACATAAAATGAGACACAAAATGACACAAAACCACCTAAAATGAGACAAAATGAGACACAAAACCACCTAAAATGAGACACAAAATGAGACAAAACCACTTAAAATGAGACACAAAATGACACAAAACCACCTAAAATGAGACACAAAATGAGACACAAAATGAGACAAAATGAGACTCAAAACCACTTCAAAATGAGACACAAAATGACACAAAACCACCTAAAATGAGACACAAAATGAGATACAAAATGAGACACAAAATGAGACAAAATGAGACTCAAAACCACCTAAAATGAGACACAAAATGAGACTCAAAACCACCTAAAATGAGACACAAAATGAGACAAAATGAGACTCAAAACCACCTAAAATGAGACACAAAATGAGAAAAAATGAGACACAAAACCACCTAAAATGAGACACAATATGAGACACAAAACTACACAAAATGAGACAAAACCACCTAAAATGAGACTCAAAACCAACTTAAATGAGACACAATATGAGACAAAATGAGACACAAAATCACACAAAATGAGGCACAATCTGAGACACAAAACTATACAAGATGAGACAAAACCACCTAAAATGAGACACAAAATGAGACAAAACCACCTAAAATGAGACAAAACCACACAAAATGAGACACAAAACTACACAAAATGAGACACAAAATGAGACACAAAATGAGACAAAACCACCTAAAATGAGACACAAAATGAGACACAAAATGAGACAAAACCACACAAAATGAGACACAAAATGAGACAACAGATAAGAGACAAACCACTAGAAATGAGATATAAAATGAGACAAAGTATGATGAAAAATGAGACACAAAATGAGACACAAAAAGAGCAAAATGAATGCAAAGGACGACACAAAATGAGATGCAAAATGAGACACAAAACTGCAACACATAAAAAAATAATTTATGTAAAATTTGATGCAAACTGAGACGTCAAATGAGACACAAAATGCAACTCAAAGCCACCAAAACTGGTTGAAAACATCTAGAATGAGATGACGAATGTGACACAGAATTACCAAAACTGATGTAAATGAGACAAAACGAGACACAAAACGTACATGAAATAACCAAAACTGACGCAATATTTTAAAAATGAGAAAAAAGAAACACGTGGTGAGATTGAAAACATCCAGAATGAGACAGCAAATGAAGATGAGATGACTTCAGTTCAGTGCAGCCGAGTGACGTCATCCACAGATAGAAGCAGACGAATGTGATTTATATCAAACAAACCCACTGAGGTCTGAATGAACACAAACCCAGACGTAGGTGCAAACAGGTGAAACGAGGACGTCTGCAGCGATGATGAAACAACGTGTAAAATGTAAGTGAAGCTCCTCAGCAGGTCGACGTCTTTAAATCTGAGTCGGAGAAACAGATTTAACGCGTTTGAAACCGTCTTAGAGTCTCTGATCCGGTCTGAAGGTTTCCAAAACACGATTAATGACAGTTAAGTGGAGACAGTCGGGTCCTCGCAGCGTCTCAAAGTCACTAAAATTCACGGTAAACAAGGTAAACAAGGTAGACAAGGTTAACAAGGTGCATCAGCTGTTTATTTCTTATTCATTTTATGTGTCTTTTGGCATTTTGAGTGCCTTTGAGGTCATTTTGTGTGTCTTCGAGGTCATTTTGTGTCTTTGCAGCCATTTTGTGTCTCTTTGAAGTCATTTTGTGTCTCTTTGAGGTCATTTTGTGTCTTTGCAGCCATTTTGTGTCCCTTTGTGGTCATTTTGTGTCTCTTTGTAATCATTTTGTGTCTCCTTGCAGCCATTTTGTGTCCCTTTGTAGTCATTTTGTGTGTCTTAGAGGTCATTTTATGTCTCTTTGTAGTCATTTTGTGTCCCTCTGTAGTCATTTTTGTCTCCTTGCAGCCATTTTGTGTTTCTTCGAGGTCATTTTGAATCCCCTTTCGATTGTTTTGTGTCTCTTTGCGGCCATTTTGTGTCTCTTTGCAGCCATTTTGTGTCCCTTTGTGGTCATTTTGATTCCCTTTTCGATTGTTTTGTGTGTCTTTGTAGTAAGTTTGTGTCATCCTGTGTCTCCTTGCAGCCATTTTTTGTGTCTTCCAGGAAATTTTGTGTCTGTTTCTGGTTGTTTTGTGTCTCTTTGTATTCATTTTGAACACTTAGTGTCTCTCTCTGGTTGTTAAAGTTGTTTTCATGTTTGTTTGCAGTTGTTTTGCATCTCTGTTGTGATTTTGTGTGTTTTTCTGGTTGTTTTGTGCGTCTTTGCAGTTGTTTCACAAGTCTTTGTAGTAAGTTTATGTCTCTTAAGGTCATTTTGTGTCTCTTTCTGGCTGTTTTGTGTCTATTTAAAGTTTGCAGTTTTTTTGCATCTGTCTTTGGTCATTTTGTGTGTTTTTCTGGTTGTTTTGTAGGTCTAGTAAGTTTCTGTCTCTGAGGTCATTTAGTGTCTCTCTCTGGTTGTTTTGTGTCAATTTAAAGTTGTTTTCATGTCTGTTTGCAGTTGTTTTGCGTCTTTCTCTGATGTTTTTGTGTGTTTTTCTGGTTGTTTTGTACTCCTTTGCAGTTTTGTGGGAATTTGTAGTAAGTTTGTATCTCTGAGGTCATTCTGTGTCTTTTTGCAGCCATTTTGTGTCTTTTTATGATCAGTTTGTGTCTATTTCTGGTTTTGTTTGCCTCTTTGCAGTTGTTTTGTGTGTCTTTGTAGTAAGTTTGTGTCTCTTTCTGATCATTTAGTGTCCGTCTGGTTGTTTTGTGTCTATTTAAAGTTGCTTTATGTGTGTTTGTAGTTGTTTTGTGTCCCTTTTTGGTCATTTTTTTGTCTCTTTGCAGTCATTTTGTCTCTCTTTGAGTTCATTTTGTGTCTCATTGCAGCTGTTTTATGTGTCTTTCTGGTTCTTTTGTGTGTCCTAACTGTTGTTTTAGTCTGTTTGCAGTTGTTTTGTGTCTCTTTGCTGTCCGTTTGTGTGTCTTTAGAGTTATTCTGTGCCTCATTGCAAATGTTTTGTGTCTTTTTCTGGTAGTTTTGTTTCTCTTTGCACATGTTTTGTGTCTCTTTGCAGTCAACTTAACCAGATCCGGTTTTATCTTCCTTCCTGCTTCTTGATTCCATTTATGTTATTTCATACTCGCGATGTGTCTCATCTTGTTCTTCGCTGCAGAAAACAGAGAAGACGAAGAACGCTAGAACTTTTGACGGCTGTTGTACTTGAACCCAGACAGGTGGAGACGCCCACGCAGTCTGTCGAGTCAGAAAGGGGCCTTTAATTGGACTTTTCGATCTAATAATAGAGAAATGACGCCAGGAGGTGTGTGATGAACGATGCTGAGATGAATAAGAGCCTCCTGAGCTGAAGTGGAGCTGATCGTCATCACTCTCTTCACATTGAGACGAAGCTGCGTTTTTCACGGCGGAGGTGAAAATAAAAGCAGGTTGTTTTGTCTCTGCTCTGCTCTGAGTTATGGCTTCGTCACACATTGATTAACGTTTCAAAACAGCCCGTTAAGGAGTGTAATTCGCCGAGGTCCGGCCGGCTCGCCGCCTGATGTGATCATTAATTTGTATTACACAGATTCTCAAATGCCGATAATTCCCCCGGTATTGTTTTCTGACAGTGAACTCGGAGGCGATCGTAAATCATACTTTTGTGGTACGAGGCAGGACAAGATGTCTCGTCCAAAAGCAATTCATCACCTTAATAAATGTGTCACCGCCGAGCTTCTTTATGTTCTCACTTTTTCCTTCTTTTCCCTCAACAGCGGCAGCGAAGAGTCGACGTTGAGATTTAAAGTGTCGGATTGAAACAGCAGCGGCAGTTAAAGTTTGACTCTGTGGCACTTTCAGGAAGTCGATCGCCAGAGAATCGCTGGTTCGGTTTGTGTGTGAAGAGAAAAGAATCAGTGATCAGCACCTCATTCAGACAGAGTGACGTCTACATTAATGTTCCGTCCGGCTTTGTTCAGAAAGTGGCCCCGAAATGCCAGTACATGGACAACAGAACGATGCAAAACAACGCAAAACACCCAAAGTGAAAGACAAAAGGACAACAAGGTAATGCAAAAAGACCCAGGTAGAACACAAAACACCAAAACTGAAGAGTAAATGACAATAAAGCAACGCAAAGTGACAGCAAAGAGACCTACAAGGACCACGAATAAGACACTGAACAACGCAAAAAGCAAAAGTTAGACACAAAAAAACACAAAATGGAACCCAGAATGTCCCAAACTGCATGTAAAACAAGTAAATGACACAAAACAACAAGAAAGAGATGAATAATGACCAAAATTAGACATAAAGCAACAACAAATAATTACAAAATGACCAAACTGGAACACAAAACCACTATAAGGAGATGCAAAAGACATGTAAATGACTAGAATAGAACCAAGAACAACCTAAATGCATCATAAAATGAAAACAGAATGATGCAAAACGACACAAAATGACACAAAACAAGGACAGAAGGAAGCAAAATAACCAAAATCAGACCCAAAATAATTAAAATGGAAGACAAAATTACAACAAAACTGTACAAAATGACCACAAAGCAATGCAAAATGACAGCAAAGACATGCAAGATGACCTAAATGGAACATGAAGAAGACACTATATGACGCAAAAGATAAAAATTAGGCACCAAAACATCAAATGACCAAAATAAGGTAAAAAAAAAAAAACAGCCTAAGTGAAAGACAAAGTACAAGACTATACAAAATAACCACAAAGCAATGCAAAATGACAGCGAAGAAATGGAAGACGACCAAAATGGAATGGAAATAAGACACTAAATGACACATAATAAGGCAGATGAGGAAAAACCATGGAAATGACAGCAAAGACATGTCATAGGGACAAAATGGAACACGAAACAAGAGGATGCATCAAAACAATGACAACAGAATGAAGCAAAACAACCAAAACGACAACAATAGGAAGCGAAATGACCAAAACCAGACACAAAACGACAATAAAAGCCATTTTGGACGCATTTTTATCAACTTTGGACGAGTTTCGAATCATCTTGGAGCGGTTTTTCAGGTCTTTTGTGAGCGTGAAGACTCTTGTGTTCACTCTTGCAGCCAACATTTGGTCAGATTTTCCTCGTAGTTTCAATCGTAACATCTGGACTTGCTTGAGTTTGTTGAAGACGTTTCACCAGGAACCAATATTCAGTCCCTCCAGGAATTCGCGATGCTGCGATCGCAACAATTAACGCAAATTCAACCAATCTCCCTGAATTCTGTGCGACCTTGCAATTTTGTCCAATCACCGCGACTTTTCATCAATTTTGTCCCGCCTCCCGTGAGTTCCACCAATCACAGCAGTCCCCAGTAATGCACGTACGTCACCGAATTCACTTCCTTGTTTATGGTTTGAAGATACAGATGCAACAAAAACTACTGCAAAAACAATTCCCTGATGTTCTTCACCAAAGCGGAGCTAAACTGTTTTCACCCCGTGGAATATTGAGGTGGAACACAAACCAAAACCATCCACTGACAAACACTTTTCTACCGTAAACATATCAGGAGAATGGGTGAAACCAGCGGACCACAGACCAGACAAACCACCGTGATGAAGCTGTTGCATCCAGATCTGTGGCAGCACTGAAACAATGAAGGTCAGTTAGATTCATTAACTGACGTGACGAGCTGTGAGCGTGTGTGTGTGAACACGCGTGTGCCAGGATGTGGAATTAACTTTTTAAACTTTTAAAATTTTTAATGACTTAAACAAAACAAAGAAAAAAATGCAACTTTTTAGCAATTTTTTACTGTCTCCCGCAATTTTATTGCAACAAATACGCTTCAAACATCGCAACTTTTTAGAAAAGCTGCCGCGAACTCAAACATTTTAGGAGCAACAATCTGGAAAAATGCCCAAGAAATCCTGGAGGGACTGAATAACACTACTGAAGCTTCAGTAAACAGCTTTAATAGTGTCTCCTGAAGAGTTTTCAAACCTGGAACTCCCAACCAGTCATTTCAGAACTGATGAAGGTGAAACGTCTTGGAGAAACTCAAGCTAGGCAGCTAAGCTAATCATGACCTGGGTGACTGAGGATCTTCACAGAACATTTGGTGAGATTTTAGGTGACGTTTGAGGGTTTTAGCTGTAGAGAGTCAAATGGCAGAAGCCTTAATTGTCCACCTCCGACTTTCCAATAACCACAAAACGCAACAAACCTCCAATCAAAAGAGCGTTTCCATGTTGATCATGTTTACTCCAGGACCAATCACAACGTGTGGTTATAAACTACCTGTGTTTTAGCAAAGGATTCAACGCTTCCTCACTGAAATATAGAAAACATTCTGATTAGTTTCCGACCGCAGCGTTTCTTCATGAGAGATTCAAAGCAGATTAGAAGCCTCTTTAGCTGCTGTGATGCTAACCGGCCCTCGCTGGGGTCGAGCATCGATCCACGCATCGATTTCTCCTCAGAAATAATAATTCTACGGCCGCGAGGAGGTCAGTACTGACGAGGGGAGAGCGTGACGGCGACGCAGCGGTTCTGCCGGTGGACGTCGCGTGACGAGGCGGTTATGGAGACGCTCGTTGACTTCATTAAAGGTCAGCGGAGCCTCACCTGCTGCCTGCATCCGACACACGAAGGTCTGCAGGTACAAGCGGCAGCGTGGGGCGATAAAACACCGTCCTGTTAGTCCGTCGCGTCGCCGCCTCTTAGACGAATCACCGCCGAGCAGCAGGAGGATCCGGCGGATGAAGGGGAGCGATGGTTCCGTCTGAGAGCATGGATCACCTCAGCGTTCACGATGTGAATAAAGCAGGAGGATTTATAAACACGACAGGCTGCAGAGTTCCCTCGGTGATTCATGCTGCTACAAGGCTGGACTCCACGGGAAGCTGGGTGTAAAATAAACAAAGAAGAGACGCATCTTAACTGAATGACTGCGATAATTATGTCGTCGCTGCAGAAATGTGAAGCTGTCTGGAAGCAATTAACGAGTTTCTGCAGCAGTTTTGTGCCAAATTCAACCTGATTTCCCTTCGGTTTACCTCTGATCACACTGAAAGCACAAAAATATGATCTCAGGTGTTTTGTTTTCCAGTGGACCTGCTAAATTCTGGATTCTAAAGCTATAAATATGACGTTCTCTGCGAACCAGACTTCAGGTCGACAGGTAAAAGACCCAAAAAAGGGGCATAAATTTGCCGAAATGAGACAAAAAGTGACCCAAATTTTCGACGGTCGATCAAAACGACGAAACAACAACAACATAGACGTGAAAAACGAACAAAATGGGACACAAAACGATGAAGACGAGGTTCGAAATGACAACCTGGAGGTGGAAATTTACCTGAATGAGATCTGAAACGACTATAACAGGACACAAAATCAAAAATGGCATCCAATTTGAATCACATTTGAGTTATTTTGCATCCCACTGTAGTAATTTTACGTATATTTTGCGTCATTTCGGATCTATTTGCGATAATTTTGCATCCCTTTTTAGTCGTTTTGAATCCTACTGGTGATTTAGCATCTTCATATGACCATTTTGCATCCCATTTGGACATTTTGCATCAATTTGTGGTCATTTTGCATCCAGTTGTAGTAATTTTGCACATCTTTTGTGTAATTTTGCACCTATTTGTGATCATTTTGCAGCTTCTTTAGTCATTTTGAATCCTGCTTTGGTGATTTAATATCTTTGCGTGACCATTTTGCATCACATTTTAGTCTTTTTGTGTCTCTCTGTCGTCATCTTCTGTGCCATTTTGCATCCTATTTTGTCATCTTCCATCACATTTTAGTCTTTTTGTGTCTCATGTCATGTCTTAATGTCATTTTGCTTCTTGTTTTAGTCATTTTGCATCACATTTTACTCATTTTGCATCCTTTTGTGATCATTATGATTCTAATGTCATGTCTTAATGTCATTTTGCTTCTTGTTTTAGTCATTTTGCATCACATTTTACTCATTTTGCATCCTTTTGTGATCATTATGATTCTAATGGGAGTCACTTTGCATCTCTTTGAGGTCATTTTGCATCTGTTTGTTATCATTTTTGCATCACATTTTTATGATTTTTAATTCTTTTGTGATCCCTTTTTGTCGCGTTCTAATGATTTTGCATCCTTTTTCTGATCATTTTACATCCGATTGTAGTCATTTTCCAGATATTTGGGGTCATTTTGCATCTTATTTTAATCATTTTGCATCTTTTCTTGATTATTTTGCATCCAACTGTTGTCATTTTCCATATTTTTGACCACATAAGGGTCACAGTTTAGTCCTTTTGTGTCAGGTTTTGATCAGTTTGTGATCCTTTTACATCCAATTTTACTCATTTTGCTGATCTTTGTGGTTATTTTGCATCTATCTGTGATCATTTTGCATCACATTTTAGTAATTTTGCGTCCAATTGGAGTAATTTTGCTTGTATTTGGGATAACTTTGCATCTTTTTTAGTCATTTTGAATCCTACTTTGTTGATTTAACATCTATGTGACGATTTTGCATCCCATTTAGTCATTTTGCATCTCATTTTACTGATTTTGCATCCTCTTTTTGATCGTTTTGCATCCAGTTGTAGTCATTTTGCATATACTTTGGGTCAATTTTCATCAAATTTTTAGCCATTTTGCATCCCCCTGTAATCATTTTGCATCAAATTGTAGTAATTTTGCTTGTCTTCTGCGTCATTTTCATTCCTGCTTTAGTGATTTAGCATCTTTATGTGACCATTTAGCATCCCATTTTAGTCTTTTTGTGTCTCTTTTGGGTCAGTTGTCCTCTCTCTTAATTTTGCATCCTGTTTTAGTCATTTTGCATCCTTTTGTGGACATTTGATTCCAACTGGAGTCATTTTGCATCTCTTTTAATCATTTTGCATCTCTTTTCAGTCATTTTGAATCCTACTTCAGTGATTTAGCATCTTCATGAGACCATTTGGCATCCCATTTTAGACTTTTCGTGTTTCTTGAAGATCATTTGTCCTCTGTCTTCATTTTGCATCCTGTTTTACTCATTTTGCATTCTTTTGTGGCCATTTTGATTCCAACTGGAGTCATTTTGCATATCTTTGGGGTCATGTTGTATATCTAATCATTCTGCAACTTTTTTGATTATTTTGCATCATATTTTAGTCATTTTGCATCTCTCTTGTAGTCATTTTGCGCATCTTTGGCAGCATTTTGCATCTCTTCTCAGTCATTTTGAATTCTACTTCTGTGATTTAGCATCTTTATGAGACCATTTGGCGTCCCATTTTAGTCTTTTTGTGTCTCTTGCGGATCAGTTGTCCTCTGTCTTTTTATTTTGCATCATGTTTTAGTCATTTTGCATTCTTTTGTGGCCATGTTGATTCCAACTGGAGTCATTTTGCATATCTTTGGGGTCATTTTGCAACTTCTGTTGATTATTTTGCATCCAATTGTGGTAATTTTGCATCACATTTTAGTCATTTTGCATCTCTCCGTAATCATTTTGCATCTATTTTATTAATTTTTAATCTCTCTTGTAGTCATTTTGCACATCTCTGGGGGCATTTTGCATGTATTTTAGTCATTTTGCATCTCTTTTCAGTCATTTTGAATCCCACTTCGGTGATTTAGCATCTCTCTGCGATCATTTTGCATCCCGTTTCGGTTGGTTCGTATTATCCGGCATCCTCCTCTTTAGGAGTGAATCAGACTGCGGGGATAATACTCGACATGGTGCGTTTTAATTCCCTGAGAAATACTTTCATTGTGGGGAACAAAATAGCCTGACTTATGAGCTTTAATAATTTCTCTCCTTCAGAATCCCTGATAAATGTGAGAAACACCCACCCGAGCAGCTCGGCATTGAAAGCCACAGCGAGGAGGAAATGAAATCAGCCTTTAGAGAGGAGCACAATTCATCTGACTGGCTCAGAATAACCCGACTCGGGCTGCTTTAATTGCAGGGCCCTCGTTCCGGCGTTTAAATACAATATCAGAGGGATAATCATGTGGTCAGAACACCTCGGCTGCCGCTGCTGATTACAGCTTCGGCTGCAGATGCGTTCGGGGGAAGAAAAGCGGGCGTGCGCGGGTCGTCACGAATGTCGCCGAGAAATTAGCGTTTAGCCTGCAGGTACATTGTTGGAGATGGAGGTCGTTGTGCTGGAACGAGGCTCACAAAGCGGCCGCTAACAAAGCAGCAGAAGGTAGTGAACCGCATTATGAGTGTCAGGGCCGATGAAGACACGGCAGGAAGCATGAACTCACTAAATAAGCATATTTTGGTGAAGCACTGGAGCCGGACGACTTCATTTCAGTGTTTTTTAAGCCTCTTGAGGTTCCACTTTTGACTCCATTAGCTCTAATGTGAAATCTGCAGCTCTGAAGATTAGTCAGATGTGCTTAAAGGATCATTTCGGGTAACTTTAACCTGATGTTTTCCACTGCAGGAGTCTCTCTGTGCTGTAGTGTAGAATGGTCTGCTGCACCTCCATGTTATCCTGCTCAGAACTGTGGTCTAATCATCCTGCTGATTGGTGTTTATGTTGTCTTCTTCGGTTTTTCCTCTTTAACCTCACCCCGACTGGTCGAGGCAGACGTCTGCCCTCCCTGTACCTGGCTCTGCCGAAAGTCTCTTCCAATTACCAGGGTTTTTCTCCTCTCCTTCCCACGAAATAAAACACAAAACAGTGATCTTAATACATAAACAAAACATAAAAACAAAATTTGCTCGTAGGAGGATTCGAGGTATTCTTGGACTTGTTGTGTTTTCAGGTATTTTTATTAACTTTGACTCCAAATTTGTCGGGTAAACCTCCGTAAGTCTTATATTTATATTAGTTATCATTTAAAATGTATTTTAATTCACATTGTGTCTCTTAGTTGTCATTTTGCATCCTGTTTCAGTCAGTTTGCATCTCTTTTTGTTCATATTGCTTCTCTTTGTGGTCATTTTGCATCCCATTTGAGATATTTTCTGTTCTTTTAGTAATTATATTTCTCTTTATGGACATGTTTTCCTCTATTAGGTTATTTTGCATCGTCTTTTAATCATTTAGTGTCTCTTTTTTAGTCTTTTGGATTACTACTTTGGTCATTTGCTATCTGTTGTGGTCATTTTGCATCCCATTTTAGACATTTCCCACCCTGTTTTAGTAATTTTGTTTCTCTTTGTGGTCATTTTGTGTTTCTTTGGTCTTTTAACATCTTATTTTAATAATTGTGCATCTCTTTTTTGCCATTTTGAATCAAGCTTTGGTCATTTAGTGAATTTTTGTGATCATTTTGCATCCCATTTTAGTCTTTCGGGGTGAGTTTACACACTGTTTTAATTGTTTTGCATCTCTTTGTAGTCATTTGGAATCCCACTTTAGTATTTTTTTGTCTCTTAAAGATCATTTTGTGGTAATTTAGCATCTATTTTAATCATTTTGCATCACTGTCTAAACATTTTGCATCCCATTTCAGTCCTTTTGCATCTCTTCGTGGTGATTTTTTCTCAGTTCTTGGTAATTTTGCATCCTATTTTAGACATTAATGCTTAGTTATCATTTCTTTGTCTTCATGTTGTGTGTTTTTGGGTGATTTTGCCTCCCATTTTAGCCATTTTGTGTCATATTTTAGTAATTTTGCTTCTCTGTGGGCTCATTTTGCATGTCTTTGATAGTTTTGCTTTCTATTTTTATTGTTTGTTTGTTGTATCTCTTTAAAATCATTTGGAATCCTACTTTGCATCCTTTTGTGATCATTTTGAATCCCTGTTCAGTCACTTTGCTTCTGTTTTAGATCATTTTCTTGTGTCTCTATGGGTCATGCTAACTTTGCACACTTCTTCTCCACTGTAGACATTCAGGAAATTGAGAAAATGTATAAAATCGCTAATAATATTGTCTTTGTTTGCGCTCATTTTGCATCCCGTTTGTCATTTGTGGGGATTCTGCACACTGTTTTAATTCTTTTGAATCTCTTTGTTGTCATTTGGAATTCCATTTTGGTGATTTAGTGTCTTTTAAAGATCATTTTGTGGTCAATTAGCATCTATTTTTAATAATTTTGCATCTCTTTCTAAACATTTTGCAACCCATTTTAGCCATTTTGTGTCCCTTCGAGGTGATTTTGTGTCAGTTCTTGGTAATTTTGCATCCTATTGTAGTCATTAACGTCTAGTCATTTTGCATTTCTTTGTCTTCAGAATGGGATGTTTTTGGGTGATTTTGCATCCCATTTTAGCCATTTTGTGTCATATTTTAGTAATTTTGCTTTTCTGTGGGCTCATCTTGCATGTCTTTGATAGTTTTGCTTTCTATTTTTATCTTTTGTTTGCTGTTGCATCTCTTTAAAGTCATTTGGAATCCTACTTTGCATCTTCTTGTGATCATTTTGCATCCCATTTCAGTCATTTCACATCCTCCACAATCCTGCCCTGATCGTTTTCTTGTGTCGTTGTGAGAGAAAGGACGAGCTTCCTGCAGCTTTCCAGGAAAAGTGATGTTAGAGAATCATTTGTTGTTTCTGGAATGTTTGGGGGAGTCCTGCTCTTCTGGAAACCAGATCCTGTTTTTCCGCTCCGACCTGCAAGAAGACGTTTCCGGTCGAGGTCGGCCTGAGAACGGTGGAGAGGATTTTCCAGGAAATGTCACAACACCAGTTGTTTTGTTTTGAACATTCTCAACGTTCCAGTTGAGTGGATGAGAGTTCAGATCTGAGTGTGGGGACACAGATTCCACTCACAGTGTCAGAAATAACATCACGTCTATTAATAAATGATAAACAAACGATTGAAGCATGAAAAATAAACACAGTAGATCACTTTGTCCACTACAGCCTTTAATGGAAGAGGTGAATTTCTTCAGGAACCAGAAGAAGAATCTACACTGTCGCCCATAAAGTTGGAATAATTCAGTCTTCAGACATATTCCTGGGCTGTACGGTGGTTCGGTGGTTGGCAGCGTCGCCTCACAGCTAGAAGATCCTCGGTTCACGTCCCGGTTAGGACGCCTGGGATCTTCCTGTGTGGAGTTTGCATGTTCTCCCTGTGCAGCGTGAGTTTTCTCCAGCTTCCTCCCACAGTCCAAAAACATGCTGAGGTTAACTGATGATTCTAAATTGTCTGTAGGTGTGAATGAGAGTGTGTTTGGTTGTCTGTCTCTATGTGTAGCCCTGTGATAGACTGGAGACCTGTCCAGGGTGTCTCCTGCCTTCACCTGAGTCGGTTGGGATAGACTTCAGCCCCCCAACAAACCCTACAGAGGATTAAACGGTGTATAGATAATGGATGGACACATTCCTCTTTTATTCATTGACCATTTTGCATCTGATTTTGGTCATCTTGAGTCTGTTTTCAGTAATTTTGCATGCATTATTGGTCATCTTGCATCCATTATTGGTCATTTTGCATCTGTTATTGGTCATCTTGCATCAATTAGTGGTAATTTTGCATCTGTTTTTGGTAATTTTGTATCTATTATTGATAATTTTGCATCTGTTATTGGTCATTTTGCATCTATTATTGATCATCTTTCATCTGTTTTTGGCCATTTTGCATCTATTATTGGTCATTGTGCATCCGTTTTTGGTAATTTTGCATCTATTATTGGTCATTGTGCATCCATTATTGGTCATTTTGCATCTGCTTTTGGCCATTTTGCATCTGTTTTTGGTAATTTTGCATCTATTATTGGTCATCTTGCATCCATTATTGGTCATTTTGCATCTGTTATTGGTCATCTTGCATCAATTAGTGGTAATTTTGCATCTGTTTTTGGCCATTTTGCATCTGTTTTTGGTAATTTTGTATCTATTATTGATAATTTTGCATCTGTTATTGGTCATTTTGCATCTATTATTGATCATCTTTCATCTGTTTTTGGCCATTTTGCATCTATTATTGGTCATTGTGCATCCGTTATTGGTCATTTTGCATCTGCTATTGGTAATTTTGCATCTGTGTTTGGTCATTTTGCATCTATTATTGGTAATTTTGCATCTATTATTAGTAATTTTGCATCTGCTTTTGGTCATTTTGCATCTGTTTTTGGTAATTTTGTATCTATTATTGATACTTTTGCATCTGTTATTGGTCATTTTGCATCTATTATTGGTCATTTTGCATCTGTTTTTGGCCATTTTGCATCTGTTTTTGGTAAATTTGCATCTATTATTGGTCATTGTGCATCCGTTATTGGTCATTTTCCACCCGTTATTGGTCATTTCGCATCTGTTTTTGGTCATTTGGAACCAATTATTTGTCATTGTGCATCTATTATTAGTCATTTCGTATCTGATTTTGGTCATTTTGCATCTATTATTGGTCATTTTGCATCTGTTTTTGGTAATTTTGCATCTATTATTAGTAATTTTGCATCCGTTATTGGTCATTGTGCATCTGTTTTTGGCCATTTTGCATCTATTATTGGTCATTGTGCATCTATTGTTGGTCATTTTGCATCTATTGTTGGTCATTGTGCATCCGATTTCAGTGATTTTGCATGCATTATTGGTAATTTTGCATCTATTATTGATCATTTTGCATCATTTTTCACTCATTTTGCAACTGATTTTAGTTATATAGAGTCTTTGTGATCATTTTGCATAAATTTCTTGGATCCCATTTTGTTTATTTTTTCATGTCCTTACGATCATTTTGCATCACTCTGCAGCCATTTTGCATCCTGTTTAATTTATGTGGCATCTCTGTGTGATGATTTCCGTGCTATCCTAGTCATTTGCAATCCTATTTAAATCATTTATTGTCTGTTTGTGACCATTTTGCTTTTTTGTGATTATTTTGCATCCCATTTTAGTAATTTTGTATCCATATATGCACATTTTCCATCTCTTTTTAGTTGTTTTTCGTCTCTCTGTCGTCATTTCGCATCCTATTATAGACATTTCACATGTCCTTGTTGCCATTTCTTTGGGATCCTTTTACGTCTCCCTTGAGTCAATTTCCATCCCATCTAAGTAATTTTGCATCCCTGTAGTCCTTCACATCCCATTTAAGTCATTTTGTATCCATTTGTGTACATTTTCCATCTCTTTCTGGTTGTTTTCCATCTTTTTGTGGTCGTCTTGCATCCTATTTTAGTCATGTTGTATCTCTTTGTTGCCATTTTGCATCCTTTTACATCTTCTTTGAGTCATTTTCCATCCTATTATCGTCATTTTTGCGTCTCTACAGGCCTTTCACATCCCATTTAAGTCATTTTCCATCTCTTTTTGGTTGTTTTCCATCTTTTTGTGGTCGTCTTGCATCCTACGTTGCCATTTTGCGTCCCATTTTATTCATTTTTTGTCTCTTTTTGATTCTTTAACATCTTCCATGGGTCATTTTCCATCCTATTATCATCATTTTTGCATCTCTGTAGGCCTTTAGCATCCCATTAAAGTCATTTTCCATCTCTTTTTGGTCATTTTGCATTTGTTTTTTTCTCTTTGCCTCTCTTTGTGGTCGTTTTACGCCCTTCGTTGGCCATCCAGTAGTGATGTCACTGAAAGTACGAGCTCCAGCAGAGGAATCATTCAACCAAGTGGGAACTGGTTTAAATCCCAGTAGGATGATGATCTTCCAATTAGCCCAGTTTAAAACGGGTCCATTGTTAAGAATACCAACTTTTTCCTTCCAACAGGTCACCCAGAAATAACACAGGAGCTCCGTTAGCTTTGTGGACGTCTTGCTGCCTGGGAGAGGCAGAAAAACAGGTTATTTATTATTTTATTAATGACCACGTTGTGTCTTTTACATTTCTGTGGTCATTTTGTGTCTCTTTGTGGTGATTTTTGTGTTACAGAGTGGTCAGTTTCCATCCCTTGTTAGTCATTTTGCATCTCTTTGTGGTTAATTTGCATCTTTTTCAGGCCATTTGGCATGCTACTTTGTCATTTTGTCACTATTTAATCTCTTTGTGGTGATTTTACACATGATTTTAGTCATTTTTACATCTCTAAGTTGTGATTCAACGTCTCTTTGTGGTCATTTTGCATGATACTTTGTCTTTTTCTTCCCTGCATCCAGATTGAGCTTCATTTGTGTTACATAGTCGTCAATTTCCATGCCTTTTTAGTAATTTTGCATCTGTTTGTCGTCATTTTGCATCCAGATTGAGTCATTCTTTGACTACTTGGGGTAATTTAGCATTTCCTTGTTTTAATTACCTCCGCCAAGGAGGTTATGTGACGGCCGACGTTGGTTTGTTTGTTTGTTTGTTTGTTTGTTTGTTTGTGTTTAAAATAACTCGAAAACTCATGGACAGATTGGGATGAAATTTTCTGGAAATGTGTGAAATGGGACAAAGAACAAATGATGACATTTTGGGACTGATCCGGATCACCGTCTGGATCCAGGATTTTTATAATGTAAGTGTAACCAGGTGGACAATTAAATGTGGTTTACTCTAAAAGCCACCAGAGGGCACTCTTGTTTTTGGGGTAACCCCCTCTGACCACATGACATTTTGGGGCTCCACGCGACAGACAGCAACAATGACGGAGTTCTCTTTCCTTCCTGAGCGACATACGCACGGTTGGGCCGACATTCTTATCTCCGGTTGTCTAAGAAGCTGGGAGGCTGTTAGGAGCTGCCGCGCTAGAGGCCGCGCCTGTTCATTAGGTCGGATGGGGTGAAGTCCGCATTGTTGGTAGGACATTTGAACTGTATGTAATTACATTTGTATCTGTAACATTCCATAGAAAATATGTGAATTGGGAGATTGTGTTGGGGGTGGACTGAAGCTCCTTGGTGGAGGTTTGAGCTCTCTGAGGGCTTTTCTAGTTTTGTGTCATGTACTGGTCTTTTTCCACCTCTTTGTGGTCATTTTGCATCACTTCTCAGTCGTTCTGCATTTGTTTTTGGTCATTCAGCATCCAGATTTAATCATTCTTTGTCTCCTTGGTGTTATTTTGCATCTCTTTGAGGTCAGTTTGCATTTTTTCAGGCCATTCTTCATGCTGCTTTGTCATTTTGTCACTGTTTAATTTCTTTGTGGTGATTTTACATGTAATTTTTGTCATTTGGCATCTCCTTTTTTCTCATTTTTTGATGTCTTAGTTGTCATTTTGCATCCGTTCGTGGTCATTTTGTGTTACGTAATGGTCAATTTCTATTCTTTTTTAGTCATTTAGTCTTTTTTTTCCTCTTTGGGGTTATTTTGCATTACCTTCTTGTGATTTTGTGCCATGTAGTGGTCTTTTTCCCAACTACTTTGAGGTAATTTCGCATCACGTTTTAGTCATTTTGTGTCTCTTTGTAGTCATTTTGCATCCAGATTGAGACATTCTGTGCCTCCTTGGTGTTAATTTGCATCTGTTTGTGGTCATTTTGCATCTTTTTCAGGTCATTTTGCATGCTGTTTTGTCATTTTGTCACTGTTAAATTGATTTGTGGTCATTTTTCATCCTAATAAAGCCATTTTTTACCTACTTTGTGGTAATATTGTGTTACATAGTGGTCAGTTTCCATCCCCTTTTTAGACATTTTGCATCTGTTTGAGTCTTTTTTCCTCCTTATGGTCATTTTGCATCGGTTTTCCATCATTTTGTGTCTCTTTGTGGTCATTGTACACATAATTTTCGTCATTTGGCAAGCCATCTTGTTTCTCTTTAGAGGTCTTGTGCGAGTCTTTAAATTTGGATCTTGTTGTGATCATTTGGCATCTCCTTTTAGTCATTTTTTCATCTCTTAGTTGTCATTTGGCGTCTCTTTGTGGTCATTTTGCATCCAGATTGAGTCATTCTTTGCCTCCTTGTCGTTAATTTGCGTCTTTTTCAGGTCATTTGGCTGCTACTTTGTCCTTTTGCCACTGTTAAATCTCCTTGTGGTCATTTTTTATTTCACTTCAGTCATGTAGTTCGTTTTAAGCAGAATATTTATCTTGTATTACACTGTTTTATCATCATCATTATTATTGTTGTTGTTGTTGTTGTTGTTGTTGTCGTTACCATTAGCAACCTTCCATTCCAGACTCTGGGAGGTGGTATCGATGTTTTCGTGGCCTTTTCTATGTAACCAGGATAAATTGATTCCCCTCCATGACTTTGATCTCTGTGTTTACTTTCCCTATCGATACTCCTCCTCCTCCCTGTATCTGAGCCTCCCTCCCCCCTCCTCCCCACTCCTCCCCCCTCACCTCGGCGGGAGGCAAATTAATCCCGTCTCTCTGGTTGGCTTTAATCAGAGGACCGCCAGACATCATGGCGGCTCGTCATTAAAGGTCAGGCAGGTGAGAAGAGGCAGAGCAGCTGATTTACAGCCAAATAATCCAGTGTGTGATTACACTTTCCTCACCCGTTTGACAAAGACAGAAAGTCAATGGTGATGATGTTTCCCGCCGAGGAGACGCTTCAGCCGCTGCAGCTTTACAAATGTATGCACATAATATGATGATGAATTATTGAGTGGAGTCTCAGGCAGATAATAATCACACGTGCGACGTGGATTTGACCCACTGAAGGGCGAGTGTGGAGGCATTTATATTACTTATTCTGGATATTCAATCCAACCAGTTGCAGCTTCAAGGAGGAAGGGTCCCTGTTGATCAATACAACGTTAGTTTTTAGTCGTTTTCCATCTCTTTATGGTCATTTAGTGATTTTTGTGATTATTTTGCATCTTATATTAGTAATTTTGCATCTTTTATTGGTAATTGTGCATCCTGCTTTAATCATTTTGCAAGTCTAAGGAGTCATTTTGTGTCTCATGTTGGTAATTTTGCATTTTTAATTTGTCATTTTGCATCTCTTGTTGTCTCCTCTTCGTCATTTTGCATCTTATATTGGTAATTTTGTTTCTCTGTTTGGTAATTGTCCATCCTGTTTATTTTTGCATGTCTGAGGAAGCATTTTTAGCCCCTTTTTTGTCATATTGCATCCCTGTGGTCATTTTACATTTACTTTAAATCATTTTGCATTTCATTTTTTTGTGACTTTGCGTCTCTTTCTATTTATTTTGCATCTTTTCTGTTGTTTTTCCATCCCGTTTTAGTCCTTTTGCATCTTTGTGGTCATTTTGTGCCTACTTTGAATAATTTTCTAGTCTTTTTAAAAATCTTTTTATGCATCACTTTATTTGTCAAGAATGAAAGAGGACCCAGCATTGATCCCAGAGGAACTCCAAACCTCATTTTAACTGATTGAGTCACAGTTTCTGACAACTTTCTTGGAAAATCTTCAGCTGATGAAAAGTAAAGTGTATCAATTTTAAATTAATATGTGATTTAACTTCTTGTACATGACAGGAAGATCACGGCTATGAATAATTTGTATAAACAAACAGTAAAATAAGAATAAAGGAGGAGCCAGCATTGATCCCTGAGGAACTCCAAACCTTATTTTTGCTGATTAAGTCCCAGTTTCTGACAACTTTCTTGGAAAATCTTCAGCTGATAAAAAGTAAAGTGCATCAATTTTATATAAATATGTGATTTAACTTCTTGTACATGACAGGAAGATCATAGCTATGAATAATTTGTAGAAACAAACAGTAAAAGAAGAATAAAAGAGGACCCAGCATTGATCCCTGAGGAACTCCAAACCTTATTTTTGCTGATTAAATCACAGTTTCTGACAACTTTCTTGAAAAACTCTCAGCTGAAGAAACGTAAACTGCGTCAATTTTAAATAAATATGTTATTTTACTTTAGTTTTACTTCTGAATGTGGCAGGAAGGTCATGGTGGTGAATAATTTGAATAAAAAAACAGTAAAATAAGAATAAAAGAGGAGCCAGCATTGATCCCTGAGGAACTCCAAACCTTATTTTTGCTGATTAAATCACAGTTTCTGACAACTTTCTTGGAAAATCTTCAGCTGCAGAAAAATAAACTGCACCACTTTTAAATAAATATGTGATTTAACTTTAGTTTAACTTCTGTATGTGGCAGGAAAGTTATGGTGGTGAATAATTTGTTCAACCAAACAGCAAAATAAGAATTAAAGAGGATCTACCATTGATCCCTGAGGAACTCCAAACCTTATTTTTGCTGATTAAATCACAGTTTCTGACAAACTTTCAGGGAAGGGAAGCAAATAGGAGCCACAACTTCCAAAAGCTGATGGAGGCTCTTAAAGTTTTAGTTTGTACAGAATCAGAACTGTCTGAGTTGAAAACATCCAGAAGAACAAACGCTGGAGACGACTGATCTGTGTGTCGATGCTCCAGCTGGATAAAACATAAGAAACATGAAGTATATCAGTCTGACCGGACTCATATTCAGCCCGGTAGAATAAACACGGGTGTACAAGTGTAGTTATGGAGGAATTTTTTACAAGACACAGCCCAGACGAGGACATTATAAAAGCACAAACTCATTGCAGTGAATAATTGAGAGCAGCAGGACATGTTTTCATCACCCCACCTGCTGAGGATGAAGGTAAATGAACAAACAGAGTGTGGAGAGTCTCCCACGTCGAGCTCTTTTCCAATCAGCGGACACAACAAAAGCCCCCTCCTCTCAGCGTCTCCTCTTTCTCGGACTGAATGGCCGACCAGCTCCAGACGCCTCCTTTTGTTGACTTTTGGCGGTAATCAGCGTCGCGGCGGTGAAGATCCCAGCGAGCCGATAAGAGCCGAGCCTCATAACGACGTGATTATTCTTCAAATTGCATTTTAAGCTTCAGAGAGCAGCAGGAAGAATGGAGGTGACATGCAGCGTCACTTCTAATGAGTCCCATCACTTACAGACCGGACATCGCCGACGGAGGAAACCGCTTTTTAATTCGCTCTTTATTCAGGGAAACCAGCATTTCTATTCACTGAGTGGTCGCGGTTAATTTACTGCACTGATACAGCGGTCAACTGGAATCAGCTGCTTATTTATTAGCTTGCATTGTCAGCTTTGTTCGCGGGATTTTCATAATTCTTTCAGTTCCTCACTGATACTTTCATCATTGTTGAATTTTTGACAGGACTTTAATCATTAAAACACTTATTATTTGCAGATATTTCGCCTACGAAGAGCACAGCATCGTCGACAAAAAGACGAACACTTTGTCCGACATCTGAGGTGAGCTTTTTCCACCAGTTGAAACTAAATTATCCTTCAACTTGCTGGATACTAAGGAGATGGTAGAGAAGTTTTCATTCATTTACCTAAGGAGAAATACTAATTCAACAACGTAAAAAAATACTGTTGTTAGCAGTGGCGGCTGGTGCAGCTTTATCTAGAGGGGGCTATAACTCCAAAACAGACATATACCAAAAACAGGGTTTCTGAAGGTTTAAACAAATGTAAGACTTTTTAAAGACCTTTTTACGACCATTTTGAATTAAATTTAAGATCTACACGAAGTCAGGCAAAGGAAGGAACATTGCAGTCACAGAATTGCTTTCAAAGTAACGAAATTTATTGCTACAGAACCCAGAAACCAACCTCAACCTCCTCATTGTGCTTATAGATCTCCATCCTGTAGCCTTCACCAAGCTGACATGTTTATTCTTCCTAACATGGCTCGTCGTGGATCCTAGTTTGTTCCTGCTTCTTTGTCTTTTCTGAAAAGTGATTTAAACCAGTCCCACCTGTCCTGATCCATGCTGGGTCAGATCCTGATGTTTGAAAAAGGAGGCAGGGAAAGCAGAATAAAGCATCAGCCTCGCTACATCAGTTAGCCTAGCCTTGCTGCTAAACCAGGTCCTGTGTTGTCCCCTCTGTCTTTGGACTGCTGGTTAATCAGGATGTTCTGCTGATCAGGTCTGAGCTCTTTCACCTGCAGCTTCTCCTGATCTGTTCTCCTCTCCAAAGGTTTTGATTTAAGTGACTTCACTGAATTATTTAACTTCTCTTTCTCCATTTTGCGTCTCTGTCTGTCGTCTCCAACTCCCACTACTCGACCTGTCAATCAGCCAAACTTTATGACAGACGGCTGTGACGTTGGTGTCAGCCCCACCCATGACGGGAGGGTGGTGGTATCTAAATAATCCAGCTACATCCAGCTGTGGGAAGCTGCGCCCCAACTTGGCCCTATGTCTTGTATTGAAGAGGAGTTACTGCACATGTACAACTTTTAACGAGAGTCTATGGTCAAAGATTTTAGCGCCTCAGGACGGAAACACGTCACCAATCGGACAACATGGATGAATGAAATGACTTTACTCACCATCATTACCTATATAATATTTATTTGTCTCATCTTAAATTAGATATACATTTATTTTGAAATATTTGTATTTTATTATTTTTTTATATCTTATTAAAGTTAAAGTGGTGAGTGTGTGGGTGGCTCCCCAGCGCCCTCTATTGGCCAGCCGCCACTGGTTGTTAGTACTACATCCTCAGCTCCAGCAGCCCATTCAACAGGCTGATGCTGAATTCCTTTAGTATTGTCATTTTTATCCAAACAACCTCAATCTATGACATTATTTCCTGCTTATTTAATGTTCCCACCTGGTTGCATCAGATCAGATTAATATACTCTCATCATTACTTGCTGGGTCTGGTGAACTTTTCATTTAGTTTTTAATTTAAAATGAGAAACTGAAGCTTTTGATACCATTTCAGCCATAAAAGCTCCAGACTGCTCAGATATCAGTTATTTATTAATGCGTTTCTTGTGTTTCTATTTCTCCTTGTGATTCTTGTCACTAATGCCACAAAGCGCCGTGATAAAAACGGTTCAGAGATGTGAATTTTCTCTTGATGCACCCTCCTTGAACTCCATCGCAGCAGAAGTGATTTCACCTTTTATGAAATGCTGCTGACTGTGGTGCAGCTGCTGCTTTCAGCTCCCAGTGTTCGGAAATGTTCCGGCTTCTCTCCCAGAATCGATGGAGATGACAACGTTTTCTGTCTTTATCCACTCCAGCGCCGGTGCACTGCATTGTGGGAGTGATATTAATGCGAGCGCGCGGCCCTGCAGACTCTGCCGGAGGGAATATCCCAGCGAGGGAGCGTTAAAGTCGGGCTTGACATGAAGCCCAGAGGCTCCTCAGGATAAATAAATAAAGGTAAATACATAAAACATGGAGGCCGCTGGTGTTTACATGGACTCAGTGGAAGCAGCGAGCGGTGAAGAGCGTGTATCAGCCGCGGCAACGTTGCATCACGCAGCCGGTTTTCATGGGAGGAGACGGCGAACAAGCCAATTAAAGTGGGCTACATGTGAAATACGAGCGTACCTGTGCAGGCCTCAGGTAACGTTATTGATGCCACCGAGGATCCCGGTGCTCACACAGCGATTCTCCGACACTTACAGCGAACAGTTAGAGTCGCTCCACTGCTCCGTCCAGACAAGGATCCGCAGCGAAACCACCGACTCTGGGCTCTGGAGGGAGGATATGGAGGCGAATAGACGAGCAGAGAGTGAAAAACACAGAAGAAGTGCCAGTAAAAGACATGCAGAGTATAAAACATCCCAGAGTGTTCATATTATTGACAAATTTAGAGTTATAGCGGATTTATATTGAAATAAAAGGTTTCTAATGGCTGAAAATGACATACAGACAGTAAGGCGTTGCGTTTGATTCAGTCAAATTCATGTTATTGATGAGTTTTAACCATTTCTGTGTCATGTTTGCATAAATTTCCATGTCCAGAATCATTTACACCTTTAAATTCTTGTAAATTTATGAGACATGCAGCTTCGATTGCATCATTTCTACCATTTCGCTCAAAAAGTAGTTCCAAGGATCTGCTCCCAGCACTTAATTAAATGTAGAATTGCAAGAAGAATATTCCACTTATGGATTTAGATGAATATTTTCAGCTGCAAACATTATTTTAATGGGTTTTCTGGACGTAATAATGTTGGTTGATTTAAACTCAAATGTCAGTAAAAACCAAAAATTAAACTCATGTCCAGGACTGATGGTTGACCAGTCCGATTGCTTCACTCTACGGAAAGTGAAAGAAATATATTCATCTTGAATCTACGATGTAAAATGATCACAGATTGGAGCTCAGTCGGTGTTTTCTTACTTTTAGAACAGTTGGCTTGTCTGAATTTAAACTTCTGCGATGCTGCTAACGTCCCAAATACTCATATTTGTTAATATTTGTCTTATTGTGAGTATTTTGGGCATTTCATTTTCATCTTTTTGGGATTGTTTTGTGAAACATTTTGCATTAACTTTGTGACCAGTTGACTCATTGAATTAAATTTCTGTAAAATTAGCTGTTTAGAAGATCCCCAATGCATCATGGGACATAAACTCTGGTTTATGCTTCTGTTCTTACCTCCGACCTCCAGACCGGGACCTTATCGCGTTTTCAAAATGCAATGTGAATTGAGAATTTAGTTTAGTTGTGCAGGAATGTAGTTTTGTGGAAACCTTGTTGAACTGTTGATGCTCCCAAGAGCCTTAGCTGGCCATGGTGCTAACTGGCAAATATTAGCATGCTAAAATGTGCGTTAATTCGCAAAAAATAGTACGCTGACATTTGCGCTACTATGCAAAGGTCAGCATGCTAAAATGTGTGTTAATTTGCAAATCTTAGCAAACAAACATGTGCACTAATTCGCAAAGGTTAACACGCTAACATGGACTATTTTGCAAATCTTAGTACGCTAATATGGGCACTAATTTGCAAATCTTACCATATTAAGATGTGTGCTATTATGCAAATGTCAGCATGCTAAAATGTGTGTTCATTTGCAAATCTTAGCATGCTCACATGTGCACTATTCACAAAAGTTAGCATGCTAACATGTGCACTATTTTGCAAATCTTAGCACGCTAATATGTGCACTAATTCCCAAATCCTACCATGCTGACATGTGCACTATTTCACTAATCTTAGCATGCTAATATGTGCGTTAATTCGCAAATCTTAGCATGCTAACATGTGCGCTGATTCACACATGTTAGTACACCAGCGTGTGCTATTTCGCAAATATTAGCATGCTAAAATGTGCGTTAATTTTTAGATCGACGCATGTTAGCATGTGCACTATTTCGCAAATCTTGGTATGCTAAGATGTGCGCTGAGTCACAAACATTAGTGTGCTAACATGTGTGCTATTTTGCTAATGTCAGCATGCTAAAATGTGTGTTAAGTCGCAAATGCTAACATCATAAAATGCAACAAAGCAAATGTTGGCATGCTATAATATGTGCTGATTGGCAAATAGCATGCTAACATGCTACACAAAGAGAAAGAACATACGAGCTAACCATGTTAGCATCATGGGAGGGAACATCTTATACATCCCCACATATGATGCATTAATCCTCATTTTTTATTCCTGTCGCACAGGAACAACTTACCTGCACCATCTGACTTTAATAACACAGAAACAAAAAGTCAAGATTTCACAAGCGTGTGTTTTATTTATCATCACACCAAAGAGCTAAATTAGGATTGATGAGCCACAAATCTTATTTAACAGTTAAAATGACAAAAATGAAAGTAAACATTAGAGCATCTTTGAACACTGACATCAAATAAAGATGAGCGGCGGATCCATTAACGCTGAGCGACACCTGTAATCCTGCTCCTTTGAGTCTCTTTTATCACCCGACATGACGAACCTCTTTATCTAATTAATCGGGAGAAATCCTCCTTAAAGAGCGGCGGCAGATTGTCGAGCAGCTATTAGCGGCGAACTCGCTTTAAATATTAATGGAACTCAGACGGAGAAGGAACAAATAGGACTGATTCGGCTTTTGTCAGCAGCACAATCACACTCAGGTAAACAGATTTTGGTTAATTATTTCAAACTGAAAAGGCTTTTTTCTGTCCTTTAAAGCGACGTTCATCTCCTCTCCCGCTGCTCACTTTTCTAAATGACACAGAAAAAGACTCAAACTGGCAGCAGAGGTACCAGAAAAGTCAGAGGTCTGTTGATCTTCTGTCGTTTTAGAGGAACGGTGAGTGAAAAAGACGTGGAGCTGTTGTTGAGAGAGACCAAGTGGAGCCTTTTTTATCTGGACAAAGCTTTGAATGAATCACAGATGTTCAAAAAAGCTCCAAAAGCTGCAGAAATGTTGTAAATGATGACGTCTGGGTTTAAAACTTTGCTCTGTGTGAGTCAGATTAGAGTATTTCAGTGTGAAGGTGAAGTAGTGAAGCACAACTTCGACTTTATTATCACCTTCTGCTTCTGCTTCTTCTTCACATCTCAGAGGTCAGAGTTGTACTTTTCAATGCACTGCAGCTTTAATTACTGCAAAAATGCAAAATATTTCCCAGTTCAGGCTTCTAAAATGTAAAGACTTTCTCCTTTTACTTGTAGTGTTTTGAATTATTTGTATAAATGTTAAGTTCTCGACCGAGTGGATGCTTTTTTTTTGCAGGGACAGCACACGATTAAAAGTCTGTTATCTCTGTGCAGGTAAACAAGAAAACAACAACAAAAATGGCGGATTTCCTGTTGCATTGTGGGTTCCTGAGGCTTTTCTGTGCGTCTTGCTGTGATACATGTGTACCGTATTTCGTAGCTCCAGGTGAAACTAATTGAATCTAAACCCTTCTTTTTAATTTTCTAGGGGGCGCTGCTGATTTATTTTTCCATTCACATGTGTGATTCCCCCATAATCTTAAAATTTTTCGCCAGTCTTGATGTTCGTGCCAAGTTATACGTGTTTTCGTCAATGTTAAGACCCTCAAAATCTGGATTGCAGCATATAAAACAATATAAAATATAAAAAATTAAAATGTTTGTTTTGGTTTTAACTGTAATTTTTTAAACACTTCACTGTTATTTTTTTTTTTTTTTACAGATTTTCCCTGTTTTCTTAAATTACAGATAATAATATCGAGTAAAATCACAAAAATGCCATTAAAACACCCGTTAACTGAGACAACTAGGTAAAATGTAAATAACGTCTAAGATCTCCACTTTTACAGATAACTATTAATTCTTTTACAGTGTCTGACTGGTTTACTGTGTTTTATTGTGGATTACTTTACAGATACATTCAGGTATTTGAAATAAAAATTATGTATATTAAAGGTTTGATATATATTTGGAGCAAGTTTAACTGTTATTTTACACTATTTTGGCAAATAACAGAAAATATCTATTAAAATCACAGAAAAATAAAGTATTAATTTACAAGATGACTTAAAAAATAAATAAATAAACAGGCCCGAAATGTCTGTGTGACCCTTTTAACGTTAGCAACACACATTTGCAAATAATATTGTTAGTTATTTAGATATTCGCCATATTTTATGACGAAAAAATGACTGTAAAAAATGTAAATGATGTCCACATGCATTTTTTTTGTTTATGGTAATTATTTATTTTACAACACTTGACTGTAAACTTATGCTTTTAATTACCGTATTTTAATAAGCAAATAATAGAATTATTATTATTGTTATTATTATTATTAATAATAATTTTATCATTGTTATTATTATTATTGGTCGTAGTAGTATATTATTATTATTATTATTATTATTATTATCAGTTTTATAATTGTTGTTATCACTATTTTTATTATTATTTATTTTTTATGATTAATTTTATTATTATTATTATTATTATTATTATTATTATTTTCACTGGTTCTACAATTTTTAATGTGACATTATTCCACTATTTTTTTTAACATTTTTTTTTCCAGCACTTCTGCAAGATTTACATCATTTTTCAGCTGAATTTTTATTTTATTTTTTATTTTTTAGTGCACATTTATTGCTGATAGTTCTGTATTAATGCAAGAAGGAACAACGCTGCTTTTCCTTTCGTCTTTGTGCCTCAGTGTCGCGGGTTCGTTTGCCGCACAGAGGAAAAATGATGGCTCAGTCGGTAGAAATCGGTTTGGTGGTTTTTATTAACACCAACAGACTTGCAACAGTGGAAAAATATTTACAGTGCAGCCCAAAAATCCTCCCAGGAACAAAACCAGAAACAAACAAAAAAAAAGTATTTACAAGAAAACTCACAATGCCAACTATCATCAATGCTCACACCACTACAATACCAGCTCTCCAGCTCCTACTCCCACACTGACTGAGCAGACGTGCTCGGCTTAAATAGCCCTTGGCCCCTCCCTCGGGCGAACCAACAATAATTGGGCTGGATTTTGAACACTTGCTGGAGCAGTATACAGAAATAAACCCACATTTAACACCCCAATGTGGTGCAACATGCCCAAACATAAAGGCAGGACATATGGCCTCTTAAATAAATAACAAAACACAATACCAACGAAAATATCCCCATACTCCCCCACAAATGGTTTTGTCCAGGACCGCTGGTGGCCCAAGCGCGCCATAACGTGCCATTTAAGGCGCCACCAGGAAGTGCCTTTGTTTGGCCCGTGAGGCCGACCGGCAGCAGCACCCAAATGGTAAGTCGGCGTGTGTGTGTGGAGCCCTGTAGGCGCCGAGTGTGCACCCTCGACATCCCGTAGGGCCAGAGTCTCTAACCGGGGTTACCGGTGACAGTTTTTATGGCGGGCTGCCAGCGTGGACCTGCAGGGGATGGGGACCCGTCCCAGCAGGACCGCGTGAGCGCGGACCCGCTGGGGAACCAATACGAGCGCCGTCTGCGCTCCCGCTGCAGCCTCTCCCCTCTCCCCCAGGAGAGCGGTGCAGCGGAGCCGTAGAAAGACGGAGCGGTTAATAGCGCTCCGTCACACTATCCTCCTCCTCCCCGAGGTTGCCGATGTGCGGCAGCCTGGAAAGATAGTCTGCCACCACGTTGGTTTTGCCAGCTCGATGGCGGATCTGGAACTTGAATGGCTGGAGGGCAAGGTACCAGCGGGTGAGCCGACTGTTGTGGTCCCTCATGGAGTTCATCCACGTCAGCGCACGGTGGTCGGTCTCCAAGTCGAACTCCCTCCCCAGCAGGTAGTACCGCAAGCTCTCCAGCGCCCACTTGATGGCCAGGCCCTCCTTCTCCACCGTGGAGTACCTGGTTTCCCGTGGCAGCAGCTTGCGGCTCAGATACAGCACCGGTTGCTCCTCTCCCGGAGCACCCTGGGCCAGGACAGCTCCCAGTCCCACGGCGGACGCATCTGTTTGGACCAGGAACCTCTGGTTGAAGTCGGGGCTCCTCAGCACCGGTGAGGTGCACAGGCAGTTCTTCAGGGCCTGAAAAGCCGTCTCGCAGTCCTCACTCCAGTTGACCGGATTCTTCTGGTCCTTTGCCGTGAGTGCAGTCAGCGGAGCGGCGATGGTGGCAAACTGCGGGACGAACCGCCTGTACCAGCCGGACAGTCCCAGGAAGGACCTCACTTCCTTCTTCGTCCGAGGTCGTGGGCAGCTGCGGATGGCCTCTACCTTGTCCATCTGCGGACGGACCTCGCCGTGCCCTAGCCGATAGCCCAGGTACCGTGCCTCTGCCTTGGCCCACTGACACTTGGCAGGATTCAGTGTCAGGCCTGCCTGCTGGATCTTGCCCAGGACTCGTGCCAGGTGCTGCAAGTGTGCCTCCCAGGTGTCGCTGAAAATGACCACGTCGTCTAAGTAGGCCGCACTGCAGTCCTCACACCCCCGCAGGACACGGTCCATCAGCCGCTGGAAGGTCGCGGGAGCTCCATGGAGGCCGAAGGGCATCACCGTGAACTGGAAGAGCCCAGCCGGAGTCCGGAACGCGGTGTAAGGGCGACTGGACACCTCCAGAGGCACCTGCCAGTATCCCTTGCAGAGGTCCAGGGTGGTGATGAACCTGGCTCGTCCGATCTTTTCCAGCAGGTCATCGATTCGGGGCATCGGGTATGCATCGAACTCCGACATCGCATTGAGCCTCCGGAAGTCGATGCAGATGCGGAGTGAGCCATCCTTCTTTACCACGATGACCACTGGACTGCACCACTCAGACTGCGACGGCTCGATCACCCCCAGGTGTTGCATCTCCTCCACCTCCTTCAGGAGCTTTGCCACCAGATGTTGTGGCACCCGGTAGGACCGCTGGCGGATTGGCCCCCTCTCCTTCAGGCGGACGACGTGCTCCACCAGGACCGTCTTCCCCGGGTTGGCGGCGAACAGCTCGGGGACTCGCTGGAACACCTTGCCGAGTTGGCTGGACTGGACGGCAGAGAGGTGGTCGAGAGCTGGTTCGGCAGGCTGGGTGCAGTTGACCAAGGAGGCTTCTTCCTCCCCTTCGCTGTCCACCTCCGTCACCAGCAGGGACGCCACCGGTACCACGACAGGAGCCTCCTTCCACTCCTTCAGCAGGTTTACGTGGTACGTCTGCTTTGTCCTTCTCTTGTCCGGCTGGTGGATCTCATAAGTGACAGGACCCATCCTACGGAGGACTGTGTAAGGGCCCTGCCACTTCGCAAGCAGCTTGCTGGTGGAGGACGGCAGGAGCAGGAGAACCTTCTGGCCGGGCTGGAACTCTCGGTGACGGGCCTGGCGGTCATACCAAGCCTTCTGGGACTGCTGGGCCTCCCGCAAGTTGACCTCTGCTTCCTCCCGGTACTCTGCCAACCGATCCCGCATCTCCAGCACGAACTGGACCACGCTCCGATCACTGGCCGCGGACAACGGAGCCTCCCAGCTCTTCCGCAGCAGGTCCAAGGGCCCCTGGACGTCCCAGCCGTACAGCAGCTCGAATGGGGAAAACCCGGTGGAAGCTTGAGGGACTTCGCGGTAGGCGAACAACAGGAAGGGCAGCCATCGGTCCCAGTCCCTCCCGGTGTCAGCCACGAACTTCTGCAGCATCTTGTTTAGCGTCTGGTTGAACCGCTCGACCAAGCCGTCCGTCTGGGGATGGTATGGGGTGGTCTTGATCGGCGAGATCCCCAGCTGGCGATGGAAGAGCTGCAGAAGTCGGGAGGTGAAATTGGTCCCCTGATCCGTCACGATCTCCTCCGGGATGCCGACCCTGGAAAATAACTGTACAAGACAGCGCAGTACAGCAGGAGCAGTGACCGTATGCAGGGGAAATGCCTCAGGGAACCGTGTCGCATAGTCCGAGACCACCAAGATATATTGGTGGCCCCGACTGCTCTTAACCAATGGCCCGACAATGTCCATTGCTATCCGCCGAAATGGGGTAGAGATCACTGGCATCGGTTGGAGGTAGGCGCGGTCTGAAAGGCGCACATAAGCAGTCTTTTGGCAAATTGGACAGGTTTTACAGTACATTTGTACATCAGCGTACATAGAGGGCCAATAAAATCGAGGACTTATACGCAAAAAAGTCTTGTTGCGACCCAGATGACCTGCCCAAGGCAAGGTGTGTGCCAGGTGCAGGATCATGGGTCGACAGGCTACAGGTACCACAAGGCGCTTGGCACCATCAGCCACTGCATATAGGACATTGTTTTCAACAATAAAACAGTGCTTGTCCCCTTTTGCAGAGTCCGGTCCCCCAACCACCTTGTCAAATAAAGCCTTCAGAGACCCATCCTCCCTCTGCAAGGCCCCAATGTCCTCTGGCACCTCCCACATGTCCTTTAAAAACCCCTCCTTACAGTCCGGCCCCCTGCCGTTCAGACCCCTCTCGAAGCGTCGCTGGCGGCGAGATTTCCGTGGGCCCTTAGTACCTCCTTCGCACAAACTGCTGTCCAAGGCAGAGAATGGTTCCAGGGAAGGCTCCCCAGCTTGCTCAACCATCACCCCAGCCTTAGCCTGGGCCCGGGTGATAACAGGACCTGACACTGCTCGCTCACACATGTCCTTGTCCCCCTCTCCTTCCAGCAGTATGTCCAGCAGAACAGGCAGATCCCACCCCAGGATGGCAGCCACCGGCAGCTTCTCCACCACCCCCACAGTCATCAGATATGGCTGTTCATCCACCACAACCGTTAGTTCAGCCGTGGGGTAGGCATGCCTGTCCCCATGCACACACACAATGTTTTCCGGTGCATTAAAATCCATGACCCCCGAGGGCACAAAATCCCTCCGAACCAGGGTTAAAAAGCTGCCAGAGTCAATAAGAGCAGTCACAGGTTGTCCATTAATAAAAACATCCTTAAACCGCTGCCGCTTCCCTGCAGCGCTTGCGTTCTCCGCTCGCGGAGTGTAGCAAGCACCCGTCAGCTTAGCCTTTCGGATGGGGCATAAGGATGCTTTGTGTCCTGGCTGCTGGCAGTAGAAACAAACAAGCTCCTTACCAGCACCTCGCTGACTGGCTGCTGAGCTGGAGTCTCTCGCTGGTGGGCAGTTGCTCCTGGCTGCTGGTCGGGGCTGCGGCAGGAGCTGACGGCTGGGGCCACCTGGGTGCGTCGCTGGGCCTCCTCGTCGGGCGTTGATGTACTGCAGTGCTAGCTTGGAAGCTGCTAGCCCATCTGCAGGCTCGTGCTCCTTCACCCAGGTGCGGATGTCAGCTGGCAGGACCCGCAGAAGCTGCTCTAGGATGATGTGCTCACCGATCTGCTCCTTGGTGTGCTGCTCCGGCCGAATCCAGCGACGGTAGAGTCCCTTCAGGCGGTGGTATGTCTCTGTCGGGTTCTCCCCGGGTGGAACCATGCCGGACCGGAACTGCTGGCGATACGTCTCTGGCGAGATGTCGAACTTGGCCAGGAGCGCCTCCCTCAGGTCAGGATACAGGTGGGCCCTCTCCTCATCCATCGCCGTGTAGGCCTCCAGCGCCTTCCCACTCAGTAGTGGCACCAGTCGGCACGCCCACTCATCCTGCGGCCACCCCCACGTCTTTGCGATGCGCTCAAAGCGCAGAAGATAGTTCTCGATATCTTCTCCCTCTGCATATGGGGGAATTTTGGGATCCCCGTAGGGTCTGGCATCAGGCCTGGGGAGACTGTCTCTGCTGCTCACCTCCCTCCCAGGAGAGCGCACCGGGGAACTGCGGCGTTGTCTGGGAGCCGGTGTTGGCAGGTCCATCCGCAGGCTGCTGGTCGACCCTCCAGCTGGTGACGCGGCATCTGCCTGTGCTGGACTGGGTGTGGCAGGTCCCTGCCCGGACACTGGAGTTGCTGGCAGCGAAGCCCGGAGGCCTTTCAGCTCCGCCAGGAACCCTTCCTCCCTCTGCTGCTGGCTCTGCATAAAATGCCTCATGAGCTGGACTAGCTCACCCAGAGGTTGTGCGGTGTCCTCATGCTGCTCTGCTCCACCATGGGCAGCCTGCTCCTCCTCCTCCTCCCGCTCCAGCTTCCGCCGCTGAGACCGTCTGTTCTTCCGACTGGCCATCCCACTTCTGACACCAAATGTCGCGGGTTCGTTTGCCGCACAGAGGAAAAATGATGGCTCAGTCGGTAGAAATCGGTTTGGTGGTTTTTATTAACACCAACAGACTTGCAACAGTGGAAAAATATTTACAGTGCAGCCCAAAAATCCTCCCAGGAACAAAACCAGAAACAAACAAAAAAAAGTATTTACAAGAAAACTCACAATGCCAACTATCATCAATGCTCACACCACTACAATACCAGCTCTCCAGCTCCTACTCCCACACTGACTGAGCAGACGTGCTCGGCTTAAATAGCCCTTGGCCCCTCCCTCGGGCGAACCAACAATAATTGGGCTGGATTTTGAACACTTGCTGGAGCAGTATACAGAAATAAACCCACATTTAACACCCCAATGTGGTGCAACATGCCCAAACATAAAGGCAGGACATATGGCCTCTTAAATAAATAACAAAACACAATACCAACGAAAATATCCCCATACTCCCCCACAAATGGTTTTGTCCAGGACCGCTGGTGGCCCAAGCGCGCCATAACGTGCCATTTAAGGCGCCACCAGGAAGTGCCTCTGTTTGGCCCGTGAGGCCGACCGGCAGCAGCACCCAAATGGTAAGTCGGCGTGTGTGTGTGGAGCCCTGTAGGCGCCGAGTGTGCACCCTCGACATCCCGTAGGGCCAGAGTCTCTAACCGGGGTTACCGGTGACAGTTTTTATGGCGGGCTGCCAGCGTGGACCTGCAGGGGATGGGGACCCGTCCCAGCAGGACCGCGTGAGCGCGGACCCGCTGGGGAACCAATACGAGCGCCGTCTGCGCTCCCGCTGCAGCCTCTCCCCTCTCCCCCAGGAGAGCGGTGCAGCGGAGCCGTAGAAAGACGGAGCGGTTAATAGCGCTCCGTCACACTCAGTTTGCACTTTAAAGCTTTGTCTTATTGCATTTCCTTCGAGCTGCTGTTGAGACTCGGTTTGCTTCCCGTCACTCTTCCTGTTAGATGTCAGTCATTTCTTTCAGAGCCGGAATAAACGTGATTTCTAGTTTTCTCTGCGTCTCTCGGGGGAAGACGAGTTCAAGGCCGACTCTGGTTTCCATTCAGACTCCGGAGGTTGAATAAGCTCAGGATAATTATGCAGGAAAAGACAGAGAAGGCGGTAATTGGCACCTGATAGCTGCCGTTCGCCTCCTGCGACGGAGCCGAATTAGAATAATCTCGACAGCAGATAAGAGCTTCTCCTGCAGAAGAGCCGCAGATAAAACGCAGAGAAATAGGAAATGATGGACGCTGAGTCCCGATGGCTTCAGTATCCGCATGCAGGAGAAGACCTGCAGCCTTTTTTACTTTACAATCGATGCCTCTTTCCATCGTTGTCAGGTAGACAATGTGCTACAAGCCCAGCTTTATCAACAGTAGCTGTCTTTCAGGCTGCAGAAATAACACTGGTGTCTATGAGCAGCCGGCTGGGCGATGAGTGTCCAGGGACCGTCTGCTAATTGCAATTTTGCAGACAGTATGATTTTTTATATGTACATGTATGTCAAACCAAGTGTTGTGGTCTGATCAACAGGAGCCAGTCGATGGCTGCAGTGATTCTGGTGACTCTACAGTGTATCAGGGTGAAGTTATTGAATATTTGTGTGGTGTCTCTCTACGCTGTTGGAGAGGTTTTACAATTTGCAGACGGTCCCTGTTCACTCATCTCCCAGCCGGCTGCTCATAGACAACAATGTTATTTCTGCAGCCTGAAAGACAGCTACTGTTGATAAAGCTGGGCTTGTAGCACATTGTCTACCTGACAACGATAGAAAAAGGCATCGATTGTGTTTTGACAACGTATCACTAATGAGTTATTGATGCTGGAAGTCTGAATCTGTGAATATCTGTCCTGTATTATCATTTTTAGATGAGCAACAAGATGAACTGCTGGTTTATTGTGTAATTTTTTCTGCCCATGTCCCTTTAAGGGGCTGCACGGTGGCTCGGTGGTCAGCAGCGTCGCCTCACAGCTAGAAGATCCCTGGTTCGCGTCCCGGTTAGGACGCCTGGGATCTTTCTGTGTGGAGTTTGCATGTTCTCACCAGGTTCTCCAGCTTCCTCCCACAGTCCAAAAACATGCTGAGGTTAATTGATGATTCTAAATTGTCCGTAGGTGTGAATGAGAGTGTGTTTGGTTGTCTGTCTCTATATGTAGCCCTGTGATGACCTGTCCAGGTTGTCTCCTGAGTCGACTGGGATAGACTCCATTCAACCCTCGACCCTACAGAGGTGGTCGAGTACTAGCGGTGTATAGATGATGGATGGATGGATGTCCCTTTAGGGGCTCCGTACGGAAGAAAACCTGCTGAACAGAGGAAGTTGATATCAAAGCCCCGATACGCCAACTGATGCAAAGAAAGTCTGGATATAACAAACCTGACTTGTCTAAGACTAGATTTCCATTTTCCAGAAGTCTGGTTTAAACTCTGCTGCTGATTTGTGAAGTTCCAGTTGTAAGTTCATCGAGGCAGCGGTTGTTGTCTGACGTCATCAGCTTCTTCTGCGCAGGAGTTTCTCATTTGCGGCCGCCTCAGTAGAAATAAAAGTGAAAGCGAGCAGCTAAAAGGTTACCGAGTGTTCCGAGTTTAAGTGAAATGTCTTTGTTTCGTGCTGATAAGGTTAAAGTCGCTCTGTTGGAAAATCCATCTCTCAATAAGCCTCCGTTTGAAACATCCATTAAGTCTCTGGAGGGTCTTATGAGGAGCGGCAGAAAGAGAAATCAGCCGTCTGACTTTGGAGCAAATGTTCCCGGCAGCAGAGGGAAAACCTGATGAATGGAGGCTCGGCTTCCTGGAGACACGGTTTTCTTTCATGTCCTCGTTTAATGCGGGAAACCGTCCCGAGCACAGGTGTGTTTTATTCTTATCTGGAGCGTTAAAGTGATCAAAACACGCTCGGTGTCGTCGGTGAAGGAGCCACCGAGTCCTGCTCGCAGGGTCGACACGGTTCACGTCGACTTAACTGAAGTGTGGTCGTAGAAAAACCACAAAGAACCACAACAGATCAGTCTCTGCAGGACACACATGGATGCATTCAGGTGTTTTATTCATAGTTTCTGGGCTCTTTGTGGTCATGTTGTGTCTTTTTGTTGTAATTTTAGTAGAAAGGTTGCTCTGTCATGATTTCACGTCTGTTTAAGGTCATTGTGCATCTTTTTGTCATCATTTTGTGGGTCTCTGTGGCTCTTTGTAGTAATTTTGTGGGTCCATTCTTTGTGGTCATTGTAGGTCTTTGTGGTTCTCTGTGGTCATTTTGTGGTTCTTTGTGATCATTTTGTTGTTTTTGGACATCATTTTGTAGTTCTTTGTAGTCATTTTGTAGTTCTCTGTTGTCATTTTGTGGTTCTTTGTGGTCATTTTGTAGTTCTTTGTAGTCATTTTGTAGTTCTTTGTGGTCATTTTGTGGTTCTTTGTGGTCATATTGTGGTTCTTTGTGGTCATTTTGTGGTTCTTTGTGGTCATATTGTGGTTCTTTGTGGTAATTTTTTGGTTCCTTGTGATCATTTTGTAGTTCTTTGTTGTCATTTTGTAGTTCTTTGTAGTCATTTTGTGGTTCTTTGTGGTCATTTTTTGGTTCTTTGTAGTCATTTTGTCGTTCTTTGTGGTCATTTTTTGGTTCTTTGTTGTCATTTTGTGGTTCTTTGTGGTCATTTTGTGGTTCTCTGTAGTAATTTTTTGGTTCTTTGTGATCAATTTGTTGTGTTTGACCGTCATTTTGTAGTTCTTTGTGATAGGTTTGTGCTTGTTTGTGGTCATTTTGTGGTTCTTTGTAGTCATTTTGTGGTTCTTTTTGGTTTCCTGTGGTCATTTTGTTGTTTTTGGACATCATTTTGTCGTTCTCTGTGGTCATTGTGTGGTTCTTTGTTGTCATTTTGTGGTTCTTTGTTGTTATTTTGTGGTTCTTTGTGGTCATTTTGTGGTTCTTTGTGGTCATATTGTGGTTTTAGGACATCATTTTGTCGTTCTCTGTGGTCATTGTGTGGTTCTTTGTTGTCATTTTGTGGTTCTTTGTTGTCATTTTGTGGTTCTTTGTTGTTATTTTGTGGTTCTTTGTGGTCATTTTGTGGTTCTTTGTTGTCATTTTGTAGTTCTTTGTTGTCATTTTGTGGCTCTTTGTGGTAATTTTTTGGTTCTCTGTGGTAATTTTTTGGTTCTTTGTTGTCATTTTGTGGTTCTTTGTGGTCATATTGTGTTTTTTGGACATCATTTTATAGTTCTCTGTGGTCATTGTGTGGTTCTTTGTTGTCATTTTGTGGTTCTTTGTGGTCATATTGTGTTTTTTGGACATCATTTTATAGTTCTCTGTGGTCATTGTGTGGTTCTTTGTTGTCATTTTGTGGTTCTTTGTGGTCATTGCGTGGTTCTTTTTTGTCATTTTGTGGTTCTTTGTGGTCATATTGTGGTTTTTGGATGTCATTTTGTAGTTCTTTGTGGTCATTTTGTAGTTCTTTGTGATTGTGTTCATTTTGTGGTTCTTTGTGGTCATTTTGTGGTTCTTTGTGGTCATTTTGTGGTTCTTTGTGGTCATTTTGCATCTGTATGATAACGTTTCCATCACATAGACCTTATTCGGTTCTGAAACCATACGTTGGCCTTCACTTTCCAGCTTTAGAGACGCTGACAAGCTGCACAGAGTTCCTCCCACCTGTTGTTTTCTGGGTTTTCAGTTTTCTCTGCCGTGGTGTTTAAGGGTATTTGTATTTCTCAGTGCTGTGACTCACAAAAACCACCACACAGGTATATAGAACAATAAGTCTGGGCTCCACCGAGGCTCCGCTTCCTGTCAGGGAGGAATCACCAATTACTGCAGAGGTTTTCCTTCCTCCAGAGATCCTGATGAGCTGAACTGTCCTCCTCCGGCTGCTGCTCTGCTTTTCTTGGAGTTTAATTCTGCGACTTCTTCTTGACCCCTGCAGCTGCTCTTGTTACTGGAGGAACAGGTTGTTGTCGAGTCTTTTTCTCAGGAAGTTTCTCGCTGCATGAAAAGAGTCTCGAGTATCTGCACAACAAGTTTTCCTGCAAAATACAGTATATTCTATTGTGTTGTTGCTGTGCCACTATTGCATTTGCCTCATTCACATTCATTACTAGACTTATTACAACATTTTCTTCTTTCAAAATGCATAAAACTATAAATTGCAGACATATGTCGTAAATGGAAACGTCTCTTTAATCTTTACGATCCAGAATTAAGATCGACCAACTTGGTTTAACGTTTAAAAATGCATATGGCACTAAAACACCCTTAAAGGACAATTTTGGTAATTTTGTGTCTCTTTCTGGTAATTTTGCCTATTTTTTTAGTCATTTTGCATCTGTATGTGGTCATTTTGCATCTTTATGTGGTCATTTTGCATCTTTATGTGGTCATTTTGTGTCTCTTTTTAGTCATTTTGCCTCTTTATGTGGTCATTTTCCATCTTTATGTGGTCATTTTGCATCTTTATGTGGTCATTTTGCCTATTTTTTTAGTCATTTTGCGTCTTTATGTGGTCATTTTGCCTATTTTTTAGTCATTTTGCATCTTTATGTGGTCATCTTGCATCTTTATGTCCAAAATGTACATTTTTTGTGGTCATTTTGTCTCTTTCTGGTCATTTTGCGGTTCTTTGTGGTCATTTTGCATGTTATTGTTGTCCTTTTGCATCTTTATGTGGTCATTTTGCATCTTTATGTGGTCATTTAGCATCTTTATGTGGTAATTTTGCATCTTTTTGTGGTCATTTTGTGTCTCTTTCTAGTCATTTTGCCTATTTATGTGGTCATTTTGCCTATTTTTTTAGTCATTTTGCATCTTTATGTGGTCATTTTGCCTATTTTTTAGTCATTTTGCCTCTTTTTCTAATCATTTTGCCTCCTTTTCAGTCATTTCGCATCTTTTTGTGGTCATTTTGCATCTTTATGTGGTCATTTTGCATCTTTATGTGGTCATTATGCATCTTTATGTGGTCATTTTGCATCTTTATGTGGTCATTTTGCCTCTTTTTCTAGTCATTTTGCATCTTTATGTGGTCATTTTGCCTCTTTTTTAGTCATTTTGCATTTTTATGTGGTCATTTTGCATCTTTATGTGGTCATTTTGCCTATTTTTTAGTCATTTTGCATCTTTATGTGGTCATCTTGCATCTTTATGTCCAAAATGTACTTTTTTTTTGTGGTCATTTTGTCTCTTTCTGGTCATTTTGCAGTTCTTTGTGGTCATTTTGCATCTTAATGTGGTCATTTTGTTTCTTTATGTGGTCATTTTGCATGTTATTATGGTCTTTTTTGCACCTTTTTTCGTAATTTTGTATCTTTATGTGGTCATTTTACTTCTCTTTATTGTAGTGTTTTGCTTTTTGTCATCATTATACATACCAAAAAGAGAAACAGACAACTACAAAAAAATGCAAAATGACCAGCAAGATGCACAAAATGACTGGAGTAATGCAACACGACTACAAAAAACACCTACAAAGAGACGCAAAACACTACAGAGACACGTAACAACCACAAAGAATCACAAAACAAACCGCATAATGATGCAAAATGACCACAGAGAGACTCAAAATGGCTGCAAGGAAGCTGAAAATAACCACAAAATGAGCACAAAAGGATACAAAACACCTACAAAGAGATGCCAAATGACCACAAAGTGACATAAAACAACTAAAAAGACACACAAAATGACCACAAAGTGACATAAAACAACCACAAAGAGAAACAAAACACTTACAAAAAGATGCAAAACAACAGCAGTAATGCAACACGACCACAAAAAGACACAAAATGACAAGAAAGAGATGTAACAGATGTAACAGAACAGAAACAGAGAATAACCACAAGGAGACACAAACTGACTACAAAGAGAAACAAATGACTTGAAAGAGCCACAAAATGACCAGAGAGATGCAACACAACCACAAAAAGACACAAAACAACTAAATAATGGGATGATATGACTCCATAAAGTTCCCAACACAAAGTTTATATAACTGACAAAAAACCCATTATATGACAAAAGCATGCAAAAATAAATACAGAGACTCAAAATGACCACAAAGACACACAAAACAACGACTTCCTGCTTCTAACATACAAAACTGTTAATGAACAAGCTCCATCTTATCTTAAAGACCTTATTGTACCTTATCATCCTAACAGAGCCCTTCGCTCTGAGACTGCAGGTTTACTTGTGGTTCCCAGAGTTTCCAGAAGTAGAATGGGAGGCAGAGCCTTCAGTTATCAGCTCCTCTCTTGTGGAATCAGCTCCCAGTTTGGGTTCGGGGGGCAGACACCCTCTCTTCTTTTAAGATTAAGCTTAAAACTTTCCTATTTGACAAATCTTATAGTTAGGGCCGCTCAGGACCACCTGAGCTGTCCCTCAGTTATGCTGCCATAGGTTTAGACTGCTGGGGGACTCACATGATGCACTGGGCTCCTCTCCTCTCCTCTCCTTTCTGTACTGTCATATATCACCATTACATATCACTAACCTATGTTTCCCCCCGAGGTTCTGTGTCCTGCTTGTTCTCTCCGTGGATGTCCCTGATCTGGAGCTCAACGTCCCTGATCTGGAGCTCAACGTCCCTGATCTGCAGCCGCTGGCCTCACCACCTCCAACCCCTACCCCAACCTCTCCTACTATCCCTCCCTCCCTCCTCTTCCCCACTCCCAACCCAACCGGTCGAGGCAGATGGCCGCCCTCCCTGAGCCTGGTTCTGTCGGAGGTTTTTTTTCCCCCTTCCCTACCATGGGGGGTTTTTGGTTCCTTCCCACCGTCGCTGACTGCTTGCTCATAGGGAATCCAAAAGCAACTTTGGATTGTTGGGTTTTTCTGTTTCCTGTTTTACTGTTTCCTGTTCTTCCTTACAATGTTAAGCGCTTTGTGACGACCTGTGTTGTAAATATGCGCTATATAAATAAAACTGAATTGAATTGAATTGAACGACAAAGAGATGCAAAACGACCAGTAAGAGTCACAAAATGACCAGAGCGACGTAACATAAGTACAAAAAGACAAAACGACCACAAAGAGACACGAAAAACAACTAAAAAGTCACACAGAATGACCACAAAGTGACATAAAACAACCACAAAGACACACAACGACCAAAAAGAGACAAAAATGGACGACAAGGAAGCAGAAAATAACCACAAAGAGACACAAAACAACAACAGATCCACGTCAGCTTTTCTGGGAAGCTCCTCTGTGTTTATTTACTCTCACATTTTCCCGCATGATTCTTATTTTATGGCCGACGATGAATATTTCAGAGCCTATCAGTGTTCGAAGCGCCGCCTATGAACAACGTCCTGAATAATGCAGGGCGGCGGTTTGAAAAGCCGTGAAGCTTGAGGTCCGTCGGTCAGGACGGGCGGACAGAAACCTCCCACCATTAAAGACTTATTTATTCATGAGCAGAGCTGAAGGATGCCGCTGATCTCCAGATGCCTCCTGGGAGAGTCTTCAGCTGTAATGACCCCGCCGTAAAGCCACAAAGCCTCTTCTCTGAGACAACAAGGGCACTGATGCTCCCACTGGAGACTAATTCTGATGGCTTTTTATAATAGAGATCGTGATTAGGTCTGAGTGGGCGATCAATGGCTTTTCAAACCGCAGTGATTCCTTCTGAGGGAATGGATGATTTCATAGCGACGAGCCGCACAGACCGGAGGTGGTGCAGAGTTAGAAAGATATGAAGCAACAGGGAAGATGCACAGCGACACGTAAACAGGGAGTCCAGGATAAGATGGGAGACCTTCATGAGAACCTGGTCACGTGCAGGAGATATGGATGTGTGCAAAATGACAACAAAAGAAAAAGAAAGACACGCCAAATAATCACGAAGAGACTCAAAAGGAACACAGACGGAGACACAAAATTACCACAAAAAGATGTGAACTTAGCACAAAAAGATGTATAAAAGAACTACAAAGTTATGTAAAATGACTACAGAGATGTATAATGATGACAAAAAGCAAAACACTACAATAAAGAGAAGTAAAATGACCACATAAAGATGCAAAATTACTAAAAAAGATGCAAAAAAGACAACAATAACATGCAAAATGACCACAAAGATACAAAATGATATACATTACACTTTGTAGTCATTTCTAAGCCACTGACCTCATCTGCTAATTTATTCCTTAAGCTAAATTTACTTAATATTTATGATATTAATATTTATCAGATTTGTATTTTTATGTATAAAATTCAGTGTAATCAAAATTCCTTACCTGAACATTTCATCTTATATTTTACAACAAATACTGCAGTTCATGGATACAACACTCGTCAAAGTCAAATGTTTCATTTGCCTAAATGTGCCACATTAAGAGCTCAGTTTTGTATCAGGTACCGAGGGTGTAAATTGTGGCGCCAGTTTTCATATGTTGTTGCAAACAGCACATCAGAGATATCCTTTAAGAAATACTTAAGGAAATGTATTGTGGTATCACATTGATATATATCTTTTTTTTTAAAAACGCATTTTGAACGTGTTTTGACCATAGAAGTTTTTTAACTCTTATTATGTTTATGTATTTATAAGGTGGAGGCTTTAAAACAAGCCATTTTAGGCTTTTGCCTCTCCCTGCACTTGTACTGTTTTATTATGGGGTTTTTTTTCATTAATGCTATGTATGTGTGCAAATAAAATAAAAATAAAAAATAAAAATTTGTGTGTCTTTGTAGTTGTTTTGTGTCTCTTTGTGGTCATTTGGCATCTTTTTGTAGTTGTTTTGTGTCTCTTTGTGGTGGTTTTGTGTGTCTTTGTGGTTGTTTTGTGTCTCTTCATGGTCATTTTAAGTCCCTGTTTTTGCATGTTTTTGTCATATAATGTGTCTCCATGGTTCACTTTGTCTTGGTAACTTTATGGAGTCATATCATCCTAATATTTAGTTGTTTTGTGCCTCTTTGTAGTCGTTTTATGCATCCTTGTCGTCATTTGTGTCTCTTTGTGGTCATTATGTGTCTCTGTAGTTGTTTTGTTTCTCTTTTTGTGAATGTTTTGTGCCACTTTGTAGTCATTTTATGTGTCTTTGGTTGTTTTTTTGTCTTTTTGTGGTCATTTTGCATCTTTTTGTGGTTGTTTTATGTCACTTTGTGGTTGTTTTGTCTGCCTTTGTGGTTATTTCCCACTTCTTCGTAGTCCTTTTGCATCTTTCCATGGTTGTTTTGCTGCTTTTTGTCGACATTTTGTGGTAATTTTCTGCTTCTTCATTGTCTTTTGCATGTATTTGTGGTTGTTTTGTGTCTCTTTGTTGTGGTTTTGTGTGTCTCTGTGGTTGTTTTGTGTCTCTTCATGGTCATTTTAAGTCTCTGTTTTTGCATGTTTTGTCGTATAATGTGTCTTCATGGTTCACTTTGTCTTGGTAACTTTATGGAGTCATATCATCCTAATATTTAGTTGTTTTGTGTCTCTTTGTAGTCGTTTTATGCATCCTTGTCGTCATTTTTGTGTCTTTGTGCTCATTATGTGTCTTTGTAGGTGTTTTGTGTCTTTGTGTAGTCATGTTGCATTATTCCAGTCATTTTGTGTCTCTTATTTGTCATTTACCATCTTTTTGTAGTCATTTTGTGTCTCTTTGTGGTCATTTTGTGTCTCTGTAGTTGTTTTGTTTCTCTTTTTGGTTGTTTTGAGTGTCTCTGTAGTCGTTTTGCATCTTTTTGTGAATGTTTTGTGCCATTTTGTAGTCATTTTATGTGTCTTTGGTTGTTTTTTTGTCTTTTTGTGGTAATTTTGCATCTTTTTGTGGTGGTTTTATGTCTCTTCATAGTCATTTTATGTCTCTCTGTGGATGTTTTGTGTCTCTTTGTCGGGATTTTGGGTCTTTTTGTGGCCATTCTACATTTATTTTTGTTGTTTTGCATTTCTTTGTGGTTGTTTAGCATTCTTTTGCTTTTGTTTTAGTCATTTGTGTCTTTGTGTGGTAGTTTTGTTTCTTTTTGTGGTCATTTTGCATCTTTTTGTCGTTGTTTTATGTCACTTTGTAGTTGTTTTCTCTGTCTTTGTGGTTATTTTCCACTTCTTTGTAGTCCTTTTGCGTCTTTCCATGGTTGTTTTGCTGCTTTTTGTCGACATTTTGTGGTAATTTTCTGCTTCTTCGTTGTCTTTTGCATGTATTTGTGGTTGTTTTGTGTCTCTTTATTGCCTTTCGTTCCACTGATCACCGGTAGGCCGCCTCCTTGCATTATTGAGGATGTTGTTCATGTGCTTAGCTTGAGAGGCTTTGAAATATTCATCCTCAGCCATAAAACAAGATAAAATAGGAATCGATACACTAAAATGAGGGAGTAAATAAGCAGAGAACAGATTCCCAGTAGACCTGAACTGTATCTGCACCTGCTGCACATCTTAATCTGACATTTTTATTAAGTTTCTGAATCTGAACTAAAAGGTGGAAGGTTCAGTCGCTCTGTCGAGGAAAAGTTATAATGAGTTTTCTGCTACTTTTATCTTCTATAATGTGTTTTCTTGGCTCTGTAAACTTTTTTTTGGGCGCCTTATGGAGTTTAGAAAGTTTAAGGTGCAATTTCTTCGCATTTTAGGTTTTCAAACAAATAAAAACAGAAGAACAAGTCACTCAGACGACTTCAGTGGTTTCAGTTAATGAAAAATTCAACCTGAAAATGCAAACAAAACAAAGTATTACAGCTTTCTATGTGTTTATCGTTTGACGTCTGGCCTGAAAAGTCTGCAGGATTTTCCAGTAATGTATTTCTTTGTACTTCCACACAGATTCCTCTCATCCACGGACACTTGGAGGTTTTCAGCAGCAGTTTTCCTCCTCAGTTGGCAGCAGAGAAACACCAGCAGCTTCCAAAGGTACGACATGTTTTTGTACTTTTATAGACTCCATCCTCCGAGTCTCGTCTTCACTTTGATTAAACTGATCATTTGTGTACTCTGTTTCAGAAAAATACAGCCAGATATCAGACTGAAATCACCTGCGACTGCTTTTTAGGGTGCTGATGGAGATTAGCTGTAGTACCTGGTTGCGCCACCAGGTGGAGCCTCTTCCTGTTTAACTAGATGGAGTTACATGTGTGTTTCATGACCATCCATGCTTCCCTGCTGTGTAACTACTAAATGTGGCCGCTGTAAAAGTGTTAAAATACGTCTGTCTGGTTTAGCTAGCTAGCTTTTTTGTTGTTTAAGACACATTTCGAGTAATTTTGAATACATTTAACAAATTTTAAACATGTTTTTGCCATTTTGGACAAATTTTGAGCAATTTTTTTTGGCTTGTTTTGAGTCATTTTGGACCAGTTTTGAGTTACTCCGAACTGCTACAACCCATTTTGAACAAGGTTTTGTTATGCTGGTCATTTCTTTTTGGTGGTTCAGTCATCCAGCGAGCTAGCTTTTTGTCATTTCGGACAAGTTTTCAGTCATTTTGTCAACTGTGCCTCATTTCTGAGCAGGTTTTTGTTATTTTGGACAATTTGTGAGTTGTTTTAGAAAGGTTTTTTTTCATTTTGATTCATTTTGGACATCTTTTGGGTCGTTCTTGGTTAGTTTATGTCATTTTTGAAAAGTTTCAAGTCGCTATGCAGCATCGAGTTATAAACGGTGCTTGGCAGCTAGCTTTGTTTCCTTCATATAACCAGGCAAAGAGGAATTAAAGTTTTTAAATACCTGACAGTTTCGACGGATCACTTCCGTCTTCTTCAGAACATCATCCAGATGTCGGGGATGACTACCCTATCAGCTGATGTTACTGAGGCGTGGTCGACCCGTCAAACTTGACAGGTCGACCACGCCTCCTGCTCTCAGATCGCCCCCCCATCCTGTTAGCCGCGAAGATCAGCAGCGACCTGACGAAGCAAAGGCCTCGACAAATGCAATATCATACATGAAATTCCGTGCCACTCATGCAACAACACTTACATCAGGGAAACAGGCAGGTGCTTCAAAATACGAAAAAGTGAACATAAAAAGGAGTGAGAGAAAGAAACCAAAAAACCACACACTGGAACAAAGAAAGCCAAAGCTGAACAAGAAGACTTAAAATCAGCAAGAGATGATCGCTGCCGGAGGGAGAATCATATCTTCAACTGGGAGGAGGCCAGAGACATTCGCGTCGAAGACAACCGGTTCCGACGCTGGATAATGGAGGCGGGGGAGATTCGAAAACGTGCCCCCAGGACGATGAACAGAGATGAGGGAGCCCACAACCTGTCCTACACCTGGAGTACCGTCTTGGAGGGGGGGCGATCTGAGAGCAGGAGGCGCGGTCGACTTGTCAAGTTTGACGGGTCGACCACGCCTCAGTAACATCAGCTGATAGGGATATCATCCCCAACATCTGGATGACGTTCTAAAGAAGACGGAAGTGATCCGTCGAAACTGTCAGGTATTTAAAAACTTTAATTCCTCTTTGTCTGGTTACATGAAGGAAACAAAGCTAGCTGCCAAGCACCGTTTATAACTCGATGCTGCACAGCGACTTGAAACTTTTCAAAATTGACATAAACTAATCAAGAACGACCCAACAGAAGTCCAAAATTAATCAAAATTTTAAAAAAACTTTCTAAAACGACTCAAAAATTGTCCAAAATAACAAAGAAACAAAGCTAATTTGTCAAATGGAAGGCAAAATGAACTTCTTTATGCTGTGTGGCAGCTGTCCAGTTTAGTTCGCTAGTTATTTTGGACAAATCTTTGACTCATTTTGGACAAATTTGGACTCATTTTAAACCGTTTTTTACATGTTTTTATCAAGTTTTAAGTAATTTTTGACTGGCAATCAACCTGAAACCAAAAAATATGCACGCTTTTTGTGTAGCTTTGTAGTCGTTTTATGCATCTTTGTTGTCGATTTGTGTCTCCATAAACATTCTGCGTCTCTTTGTAGTTAGTTTGTAGTATTTTTTGTTTTTTCTGTATTTGTTTTGCATCTCTTTGCGGTTGTTTGATGTCATTTGTGGGTGTTTTGTGTCTCTTTATAGTGTGACATATGTCTTTTTGAAGTATTTTTACATTTCTTGTAGCTATCCTGCATCCTTTTGTGGACTTTTTGTGTTTTCTTGGACCCTTACACCGGATGTGGGGAACACAAAGTTAGTCTGACCCGTAGAAACACAACAGAATTACAACACAACCAGAGTTACACCCTTGTCAAACCCTTTGTTCTCACATCCTCGCCGACCTCCATGAAGTCTCAGCAGGAAAACATTGCTGGTTGTTTTGTTTCCAGCAGCGCCTGGTTGGATCAGATGGTAGTTATTCTGTATTTGTGTGCACATTTTCCCTCCTCTCACTTCTCCATCAGGTGTTTAGCGTTCTTATGGCTGCTGACCAGACAGTAAAAAGCTCCTCTGGCAGATCAATACAGTTTACTGTTCAGCTCGACCGTGGCAAAACATTGATTCCCTCCACTTATGGGATCCTTCTCAACACGTCGTGGCTTGGAGGATCTTCCAGTGTGGGTTTAGTTTGTCCCATCATGAGGCTTTAGGTGAAGAATCTGCAGTGTTCAGCTCAGAGGAGGCAAAAGACGAGGCTGTTATGCTTATTATTATACTTTTTCTTTGCTCCTGTCACATTTTCCCTGACTGTGGGCTCATTGTTCACTGCAGCATAAAGTCCCTCACCTCTATGGAAGACATGTAATGTCTGTAAAATAACAGTTTCTACAATCATTTGCCACTTTTCAGTCCATTTTCCCTAAAAAAAATCTTTAAAACAATGTCAGATATGTTTAAAATGAAGTTTTTTTGCTGTTTTAAATACAGTAAAATATTAAAACAACAGTGTAATTTCACAGTCAAGTCCTTTAAAAGAATAAATCATTATTTGTAACATCACAGATTTCTGATGTGGACATTATTTACAGTTTTGGCCTGTTTGTTGTTGTTGTTGTTTTTAACTGTCAACATGTACATCAATACCTTTTCTGTGATTTTAATAGATATTTTCTGTAGTGTGGTTAAAAATGTTAGAATGAGGCTTGAGGGAAAGAAAACTCACTGACACAGTTAGAATGACATAAATCCAAAAATGAAAAAAACAACAACAATTTAAAAACCTGGACTTTGTCATGTTCACCTTCTTTACATGTACCCACTACTGTTGCCAACACTGAAGAAAAAAAGACTCTCTCTATATATACATATAGATATAGACAGAGAGATAGAGATGGCTAGAGATACAGGGACAGATACAAAGATAGAGATAGGGAGGTGGAGATATATAGGGATAGAGAGATAGATAAAGATAGGTAGAGATAGAGGGACAGGGATGGAGACAGAGATATATTGGTATAGGGATAGAGATATAAAGATAGATAGGGGTAGGGATAGAGATAGATAGGTAGATAGATAGGGATAGAGATAAATAGGGATAGGGATAGAGATATATAGATAAAGATAGGTAGAGATAGAGGAACAGGGATGGAGACAGATATATTGGTATAGGGATAGAGATATATAGATAGATAGATAGATAGATAGATAGGGATAGAGATAGATAGGGGTAGGGATAGATATATAAAGATAGATGGGGTAGGGATAGAGATAAATAGGGATAGAGATAGAGATATATAGATAGATAGGGGTAGGGATAGATATATAAAGATAGATGGGGTAGGGATAGAGGTATATAGATAGATAGGACTAGGGATAGAGATAGATACAGATAGAGATACATAGATAGGCAGATAGATGGGATAGGGATAGAGATAGATAGATAGGTAAATAGATAGGGATAGAGATATAAAGATAGACAGAGGTAGGGATAGGGATAGAGATATAGATAGATATATAGATAGGGATAGAGATATAAGGATAGAGATAGATAAGGATAGAGATAGGCAGATAGAGATGGATAGGAAGAGAGATAGGGATAGAGACAGAGATAGATAGATAGATAGATAGATAGATAGATAGATAGGTAGATAGGTAGGTAGATAGGTAGGTAGGTAGATAGATAGATAGATAGATAGATAGATAGATAGATAGATAGATAGGTAGGTAGGTAGGTAGCTAGGTAGATAGATAGATAGATAGATAGATAGATAGATAGATAGATAGATAGATAGATAGATAGATAGGTAGGTAGGTAGGTAGGTAGGTAGGTAGGTAGGTAGGTAGGTAGATAGATAGATAGATAGATAGATAGATAGATAGATAGATAGATAGATAGATAGATAGATAGATAGATAGATAGGTAGGTAGGAAAAGAGATAGAGATATAGTTAGGGATAGGGATACATAGGAATAGGGATAAAGATAGAGATAGGTAGATGGAGCTAGCTAAGGATAGGGACTGAGATAGAGAGATACAGATAGATAGATGGATAAATAAACAGATAAGTACATGATAGATGGATAGTGATGAGATATATGTTTCACCATGATGACTGTATCGTCCAACTACTGTCTCCTCTGTTCACTGTTTTTGATCCATGCTGCATTTATTGTATTGATCCAGTAGGTTTGCATTCCTTCCCAGTCTCTCTCTGGAAACACTGCTTGCAGTTCAACCGAAAGTTTGTCAGGCTTTGTCACGTGACTGTCGGCCACAGTCGGGTCAGTCGTGGCTCAGAATTGACGTAAAGTTGAGAATCAGAATAGATGTTTGGTCATTTTTAAAAAGAAATCTCGTCTTTCCAACCCAACGGTGTGTCTTAAGATCCGGACGGTTAAAGCAGCTCCGTCAGATAATGTAAATACTTCTTCTCCCTCTGCTGACTGAGTCAATAAATGCAAATCAGGCTCTGTTGGAACGTTTCCACAGTTGATAATCGGATCATTCGTATTCTCGGCGCCGTGGAGCCGATCGTCTCCTTCCTCAGCGCTTCCCGTCTGATGAATCCTGTCGACGTTCAATCGTCAGATGTCTCCGCGATGCGTTCGAGTGCAGCGTCTGACTGAAGGCCGAGATGCTTCGGGAGCGTTTGATCCGTCAGCGTCTGTCGGGTCGAGTTGTCTGAGGCTGACGTGTCGTGTCGGAGCCGCCGATGTCAATTAGCGGCCGAGCAGGAGTCGAAGCAGCAAACTGAAAACGGGAAGTCCGTCCTGATTCGTGGCAGGACGGGTGTCAGACGTCAAACTCACAACGGACAGGCTGAGGTCAGAGGTGTGTCTTTGTGGTCGTTTTACATCGTTTAAACAGAATCTTAAGTTTCTTCTTTTGCATCTTATCGCAGTTTTGCATCTCTTAGTAGCCGTTTCATGTCTCTGTGGTGGTTTTGCGTCACTCTGTGGTCATTTTGTGTCTCTTTATCATCATTTTGCAGCTATTTGTGGTCATTTTATTTACTTTTTGTGGTCATTTTGTGTCTGTTTTTATTCCTTTTGTGCATTGTTTTGTCTTGTGTGGTTGTTTTAGTCTCTTTCCGATCGCTTTCCATGTCTTTGTGGTAACTTTGTGGCTTTTTGTGTCAGTTTTTAGTGATTTTGTGTCGATTTTTGGTCATTTTGTGTCTTTTTTTAGTAGTTTCTTCATTTTGCGTCCTTTTGCTTGTCTTTCTTTTGTTGTTTGCATGTTCTAGCAGTGACTTTTTGTCTCCCTGTAGTCAGTTTTTAATCTTTTTGTAGTTGTTTGTCTCTCTTCATGATGATTTTGTGTCTCTTTATGGTCACTTTGAGGCTTTTTGTTGGTGTTTTGTGGTTATTTTTGGTCATTTTGAGTCTCTATTGTCATTTTGTGTCCGTTTGTGGTTCTTTTGTTGTTTGCATGTTCTAGCAGTGACTTTTTGTCTCCCTGTAGTCAGTTTTTAATCTTTTTGTAGTTGTTTGTCTCTCTTCATGATGATTTTGTGTCTCTTTATGGTCACTTTGAGGCTTTTTGTTGGTGTTTTGTGGTTATTTTTGGTCATTTTGAGTCTCTATTGTCATTTTGTGTCCGTTTGTGGTTGTTTTGTGTCTGTTCTTCGTTGTTTGCATGTAGTTTTGTAGGACTTTTGTGGCTCTTTGTGGTCATTTTGTGTCTCTTCATAGTAGTTTTGTGGCTTTCTGAGGTTGTTTTGTGTCTCTTTGTGCTAATTTTGCATCTCTTTGTAGTTGTTTGCATCTTCTAGCAGGCGTTTGGTGTTTCTTCGTGATGGTTTCATGTCTCTGTGGTGGTTTTGTGTCACTCTGTGGTCATTTTGCATGTCTATATCGTCATTTTGCAGCTATTTGTGGTAATTTTATTTACTTTTTGTGGTCATTTTGTGTCTGTTTTTATTCCTTTTGTGTCTCTGTGGTTGTTTTAGTCCCCTTGTAAACGTTTTCCATTTCTTTGTGGTAATTTCGTGGCTTTTTGAGGCCATTTTGCGTCTGTTTTAAATGATTTTGTGTCTATTTTTGGTGATTTTGTGTTGCTTTACAATCTTTTTTAGTCTGTTTGTGATCATTTTGTGTCTCTTCTTGGTCATTTTTCCTCGATTTTTAGTCATTTTGTGTCTCTTTGAGGTCATTTTGTGTCCATTTTTGGTCGTTTTGTGTCTTTTCTAGGTGTTTCTTATTTTGCGTCTTGTTATTTTGCATCCTTTAGCAGTCATTGCTTGTCTTTCTTTTGTTGTTTGCATGTTCTAGCAGTGACTTTTTGTCTCCCTGTCGTCAGTTTTTTTATCTTTTTGTAGTTGTTTTGTCTCTCTTCTTGATGGTTTTGTGTCTCTTTGTGGTCACTTTGAGGCTTTCTGTGGTGGTTTTGTGTCTCTTTGTGGTCATTTTACGACCGTTTGTGGTTGTTTTGTGTCTCGTCTTCGTTGTTTACATGAAGTTTTGTAGGTATTTTGCATCTCTTTGTGCTTATTTTGTGTCTCTTTGTAGTTGTTTGCATCTTCTAGTAGGCGTTTTGTCTTTCTTTGTGATGGTTTTTTGTCTCTGTAGTTGTTTTGCGTCACTCTGTGGTCATTTTGCAGCTATTTAACGTCATTTTACGGCTATTTATGATCGTTTTGTGTCTCTTTCTATTGGTTTTCCATGTATTTATTGTCATTTTGTGTCTCTTTGTGGTCATTTTGTGTCTCTTTGTGGTCATTTTGTGGCTTTTTGTGGTACTTTTTTTCTCTTTGTGGTTGTTTTGACTCTCTTTGTAATCATTTTGTGTCTCTTCATATGGGTTTTCCATGTCTTTGTGGTCATTTTGTGTCTCTTTGTAGTTGTTTGCGTCTTCTAGTAGGCGTTTTGTGTTTCTTCATGATGGTTTCACGTCTCTATAGTTGTTTTGCGTCACTCTGTGGTTATTTTGCATCTCTTTATCGTCATTTTACGGCTATTTATGATCATTTTGTGTCTCTTTAGGGGATTTGCATCTCTTTGTTGGTGTTTTTTCTAGTCTTGTTGCTTCACTGGTCATTTTGTGTCTCTTTTTGGTCATTTTGTGTCTCTTTGTGGTCATTTTGTGTCTCTGTACTGATTTAGCATGTCTTTGTCGTTACTTTGCATCTCGTTTTAGTCCTTATGCATCTCTCTGGAGTCTTTTTCCATCTTTTTGTGGTCATTTTGTGTCTTATTGTCATATTTTTGCATGTTTTTGTGTCTCTTTGTTGCCTTTTAATTAACTCTCCATCAAGCTCTGTTCTTGTTAACAGCAACTAAATATTTAAAATACACAATAAAAGCTGAATTCATCAGGTTAAACTGAACCAGACTCCTCCTTTAAGCTGTTTCTCCTTCAGCTGATCATTTATCTTCCACTCAGTCATTCGTTTGTTTCCCTTCATGCGGCAGAAACCAGTTCAGTGTGAAACCGAACCAAACTCCACGTCTGTCAGGGAGGGGTTCGGCAGACGACGCCGTGCTCCGGCTGCTGCAGTCAAACCAGCTGCATCTGTATATCTGTTTAATCTGCAGCGTTAACCAACCGAGACGCTGTTCATGATGTCGCCACTTACTGCCGAGCTGCTCCAGCGACGCCGGCCGGACCGGTGCATTATGGGAAAACACATGCAGGTTAAATTAACATCAGTCCTCCTCACGTGCAGCTGGGAAATAAGGCTTTCTATCACTGAGCTGAAACTGTTTCAGGACGCCTCCGTTTTTATGCTTATTTACAACCGATCTGCATCAGCCGTCGTGTTTTAAAGCAATGAAACTGATATTTATGGCATTTTTTCTTAATAAATTTACTTAAATACTGAACTAATCGAGAAAAAAAACAGCAATTTCAGTAATATTGGGTTTAGAAATCGTGAAAATAAGTTGAATATTTGGTGTTTTAGTCATATTTGACCTGATAATGGATGTTTAGGAGAATAAACAAGATGTTCATCTCTGTTTTGGTCACTTGGTGTCTCTTTTTGGTCCTTCTGTGTGTGGTTGTTGTCCCCGTCTTTATGGTGTTTTTGCACCTTTTTGTCATCCTCTGTAGAAGGTTTTATATGTATTTATGGTTGTTTTCCGTCTCTTTGTGTTTATTTTGTGTCTTTTTTATTGTCGATTTGTGGTTGTTTCGCATTCTTTTGTAGTTGTCTTGCATCTTTTCTGGATGTTTTACGTCTTTTGTGGTTGTTTTGTGTCTCTTTGTGCTCATTATGTCTGTCTTTGTGATCATTCTGTTATGATTTCTGGTTATTTTCCTACATTTCCAGTGTCTTTGTTGCCATCTTTTGTCTTTTAGGTAGTTTTGTAGTCGTTTGTGTTCATTTTATGGCCCTTTTCTGTTCATTTTGATTGTGTTTTTGACCATTTTGTGGCCATTTTTTGTTTCTGTGTGGATGTTTAGAGTGTCGTCATCACTCTGACTGTGTTTGATTATTTTTTTTGACTATTTTGTGGTAGATTTTAGTGTTTTTCTAGTTAATTTCCTACATTTTGAGTGTCTTTGTTGTCATGTTTTGGTCTTGTTGGTCATTTTGAGTCTGTATCATCATTTTTGAATGCATTAGTGCTCAGCTTGTGTCTCTTTGTGGTAGTTTTATGTCTTTTTTCAGCATTCTGTTATGATTTTGGGTCTTTCTGGTTGTTTTCCTACATTTTCAATGTCTTTTTGCCATCTTTTTGGTCTTTTTGTAGTGGCTTTGTCATCATTTTGAGTCTTTGTCATCTCTTTCAGTTCATCTTGTGTCTCTTTGTGGGGTCTTTTAGGTCATGATATGTGTTTTTTTTCGCCATTTTCTGGTCATTTTGTGTTATTTTGTGGATGTTTTGCTTGTCGTTTGATTCTGTTTTTGACTGTTTCGTAACTATTTTGTGGCAATTTTTAGTCTGGATTCATCCTGTGGTCATTTTTAGCGTCTTTCTGGTCAGTTTCCTACATTTTCAGTGTTTTAGTTTCTATCTTTTGTCTTTTTATTAGTATTTTATATCACTTTGAATGCATTTATAGTCATCTTGTGTCTCTTTGTGGTTGTTTTGTGTCATGGTTTTGGTCAGGTGAATCCTCAGGTGCCTCTTTAGGGGAATCCTCAGGTAGGACGATCAGCAGCAGCAGCAGCAGGTTAGAAAGTGAAGCAGTGATTCTGAGGTTAATTAAAACAGTAAATCTGAGGGGATGTTTTCTTATTCCATCACATCTGACAGGTTTTTATTCCTTTATTAATCAGAAGTTAAAATATACCCATACTTCCTCCTTCTGACCTGAACATCTGCAGCTCCAACAGTTGTGTTCGACTGGAAACTGATTTCTACCGATGTTCATTTTCTAAACACCAAAACAAAATAACTCCACATATGCTGCAACTGTGCATCCAGATTCTGACCTACTGAAGGGAGACTAAAGTGGCTTCTGCAGACAGATGGCGGATCCCAGTTTCACAGCGTCTGACTGAAAATGATGCCGGTCAAAGAGGACGAAAGTGAGAATGTGAGCAGGTGTGATCATCTGGCGCCTAAAACACAAACAACAGGGTTTCTGCGGCTCGTAAACAACCTGCAAACACACTGGAAATGTAAGGAAGCCACTGTAATTCAGAGCCTCAGCAACATTTTCACTGATAGCTTTCTGTTCTGTGTCTAATCTGTGTTTCCCGACAGAAACACCTGATTAAAAAACATTTACACAAACCAGTTGTTTTTATTTCTTTTACTGTTTCTGCAGATTTTAAGGTTTTAAAATTATAGTAATTTACTTAGATTTCCAGCATTTTTAAAGGCTGTTTATAAACTGCAGAAACACAGACGACAGAACCAGACTTCATTCAAAATTTAGCTAATTTTAGACCAGATTATATTCTAGTTTTCCTGTTAGGACCTACCCTGTATTGCCAAAAGTACTGGGACGTCTGCCTTTACAGACTTTAATGATGTCCCATTCTTAATCCGTAGGGTTTAATATGGAGTTGGTCCATCCTTTGCAGCTATAACAGCCTCAACTCTTCTGGGAAGGCTTTCCACAAGGTTTAGGAGTGTGTTTATGGGAGTCTTTGACCATCTTCCAGAAGCTCATTTGTGAGGTCAGACACTGATGCTGGACCAGAAGGCCTGGCTCTCAGTCTCCACTCTAATCCATCCCAAAGGTGTTCTATTAGGTTGAGGTCAGGACTCTGTGCAGGCCAGTCCAGTTCTTCCACACCAGACTGGATCATCCATGTCTTTATTGACCTTGCTTTTTGCACTGGTGGCAGCCATGTTGGAACAGGAAGTGGCCATCCCCAAACTGTTCCCACAAAGTTGGGAGCATCAAATAGTCCAGAATGTCTTGGTCTGCTGAAGCATTGAGAGTTCCTCTCACTGGAACTAAGGGGTCAAGCCCAACCCCTGGAAAACACCCCCACATCATAACCCCCCTCCACCAAACTTTACACTTGGAACAATGCAGTCGGGCAAATACCGTTGTCCTGGCAACCACCAAACCCAGACTGGTCCATGGGATGTCCAGACAGAGAAGTGTGATTGGTACCTCCAGAGAACTCAGCTCCACTGCTCTAGAGTCCAGTGGCGGCGTGCTTTACACCAGTGGTTCTCAACTGGTCCAGCCTCAGGACCCACTATGTCTCTATTAATAACAGTCGTGACCCAAATTTTTGAAGTTTGCTGTTCCTGTTAACAAATTAAGGTTCGTTTGAATTTAGTCTCAACACATTTCGATACAATTTAGGAAAATGTTGGCTTTTTTTTTGCTAATTTTGTTAGATTTGGACGTTTTTGCCAAGTTTTTGGGCATATTTTGGCCCATTTTGACAGATTCGGAGCACATTTTTGTTTATTTTTGGCACATTTTAGCATAAATTTCTCCAATAAGCTGGCAGAACCAAATCTAGAGGTTAACAGTGGGCTGCTACCGGTGTCACCACCACTAAACATCCTGCCACTGAAAGCAAACTGTGTCATAAGAAACATGTCCTTTGCTTTATACCATTGCATCCGACGCTTTGCATTGCACTTGGTGATGCGAGGCTTGGAAGCAGCTGCTGGGCCATGGAAACCCATTAATGAAGCTCTCTACCACTGTTCTGGAGCTGATCTGAAGGCCAACCAAGTCTGGAGGTCTGCAGATATTGACTCTGCAGAAAATTGGAAGTGATTGGAAAACCTGGATTCAGATATCTGGAGAGGTGTCCCAGTACTTTGGACAATGTAGTGTATCTGTAGAGGTGTGAATTAGTGTTTTCCTAAATATGTCCTAACAGAAAAACCCTAATAAAAGCTGATCTAAAGTGTAATCAATGTTGAATGAAGCCTGATTCTGTAGATGCATTTAGAGAGTTGGAAATCTGCGTATTTTAAACTCGGCTCTGAAAGAACAACCTGAATATGATCTGGTTTAATTGGTTAAATTTTGACTGGGGTCTGGTTCTATCATCTCAGCCTGAACTCTAATCAACAGGGTTTCTGCAGCTCGTAAGCAACTTCTGAACACGCGGGAAATTAGGGTTATAATTAAAAGAAATATGTTATAATTCCAGGCTTTATCACGTTTTTTTCCTGGTGCCTTTCTCCTCTGTGCGGTGTTAAAAATTTAAAATTTAAAACAGACAGTATAGCAGCTAAAAATAGCATCATCAGCAGCAGCAACGGGTTTGTGAAAACGCTGCCCTCTTCTACATATTTAATGTCGTTAATCTCTGGCATGTCGGCGGATTTCAGCTGCGTTTGATTTAATGTGATCGCTTTTATGATCCGACCGTCCATCATTAGATCGGTTCTCCGGTTTGCTGATCCTCCCTCTGCTCGTTAAAAACCCTCCTCTAAATGTTGTCTGCTGCTGTAGATGTATAGATGAACGTGAAGGGACATCAATTTGTGTTTTGTTCTGAATAAAATCGAGTCTGAAATTAGCAAAATTCAAAACGAAGTCCGGTGCTATAGATGTAATTAAAACATACGAGAAAATTTAGTGTAAGATTATTCAAATTTTAAATGCAGTCTGGTTCTATGGATGTATCTTTCAAAATAGGCTTAAACAGGAAAAACCTGAATTAAATCTGATCTAATATTCGCTACAGTTTGCAAGACTTTTGGTTCTACAGATTTACTTGCAGGGTTGTAAGTTTGGTGTTCTGATGGAAAACCTTGATCAGACTTAGACACCCAAATAAACATTGTCCCACAACAAACACACTCCCTCATGCAGATGGAAATCCCAAATGTCACTGGATGAAAATGCACCCCACCACATGGAAACAACACCAACCAATCAGGAACATGTTGAGGAACATGACAATGGTCCAACATGTTGATCTGACCTCCAAACTTCCTACACCCCATTCTGATCAAGCATCAACAGGATGCAGTGGAACCAGTTGGATTGACAGAGGCCCCACTGCACAAGCCAGAGTACCCAAAGGATCCAGTGGTTCCAGACCCCATAGGACCCCCTGAGAGGTCCTCTGGTCCATGCCCAATGGTTCAGAGTGGACCACATAAGGGGGACCAACACAGTATTAGGCAGGTGGTCATAATGTTAGGCCTGGTTGGTTTATGTATGGTAAGTTACATATTTATGAATGAAGAACGTTCGACAAACTCTATTAAATATATTGTCCAAGTCGTTTATTTCAGTCATCAAATGAAAGTAATCGGAAAAATTGTGTTGAATTATTGGAACGTACTTCCCAGCATGCATTGCATTAAGGTTCAAGCTCCTCAAAAAATCCAAAGTTTCTTACTTTTTATATTGAAAAATGTTGGGGGCAGTTTCAAACAAACTCTCTTGACGGATAAAGTTTGACACAATAAAAAGTTCCAGACCCCATAGGACACCCTGAGAGGTATATAACTATGACTGCTATTGTGTTGGTCCCCCTTATGTGGTCCAAAATGCTCTGAACCATTGGACAAGAGGACCTCTCGGTGTGTCCTATGGGGTCTGGAACCAGGACGTTGGCACTGGATCCTTTGGCTACTCTGGCTTGTGCAGTGGGGCCTCTGTCAATCCAACTGGTTCCACTGCATCCTGTTGATGCTTGATCACAATGGGCTGTAGGAAGTCTGGAGGTCAAATCAACATGTTGGACCATTGTCATGTTCCTCCACATGTTCCTGGTTGGTTGATGTTGTTTCCATGTGGTGGGGTGCATTTTCATCCAGTGACATTTGGGATTTCCATCAGCATGAGGGAGTGTGTTTGTTGTGGGACGATGTTTATTTGGGTGTCGAAGTCTGTCTAAGGTTTCCCATCAGAACAGCACATAGTACCAATATGATCAATGATATTCACTTCATGTCTATGTATATGTCTACGTTTAAAGTCTAAAATTAGCTAAATTTTGAATGAAGTCTGGTTCTGTTCGCGTTTTTTGACGTTTAGTGTGTCAAACATTTTTTCAGTTATCCAAAAAGTTTTGAGACTTGATCCCCGACGTGACTTTGTATCTTCTGCTGCTGGAGTCCGTCCACCTTTAGGTCGTCATTAAAGTCTGAGTTTCTTTTCTGCTGTCGAAGGAGTTTATCCGAGTTAGCGTAGCCTTTCTGTGAGCTCCAACCAGTCTGACCTCTTTCATCAACAGGGAGTTTCCTCACTGGACGGCTCGTGTTTTCCACCTCGCCGAGTAACTCCAGAGACTGTCGGTGAAGTTCAGGAGATCAGCAGCTTCACAAACGCTCACTGAGACCCGAAACTACATCAATAATAAAACGTCTGGCAGAAACCTGAACTGAACTATTAACATTTAACTGAACATTAGGACACCATATGAATGAAATTTCATATTTTTATTTTTATTTAGGCTTTTTCAGACATCTTGTTGACAGTTTAGGGGCATTTGTTGCTTTATACTTCTATTCTACTTCAGTTCACAGGTAGATATTGTAGTTTTTAATGCAGCAGTCATGAATATCCAGTAATACTTGATACAGGACTTTAATTTACAGTGGTTGTACAGTGTGCTATTGGTACTTTTACTTCACTAAATGCTTTAAATAGTTGTTCCACCACTGTTATTACAGGACTGGTTGGGATATTATTGGATATTTAATATTAATGCATTAAAAAACAATATTTACAACCATCATTAAGACGCTGTTGATTGGGAATCTTTGGATTTGTTGGGTTTTGGTGTCAAAACCATTCATGTTTAAACTCGTTAGGTGCATTTTATTCCCATTTCTAACACCTTCAGCAGTGACTTGACTTTATATCTGTAATTAAGCTGCGGTGTTGTGATGTGTTGTGATTCGAGATGAGCAGAAGTGATAAAGAGCTGATAAGAACCTGTTAAATTTAAAGCAAAGCAGGAAGCAGAGAGCCTCTCAGCCCGTGTGAGTTTATGATCTGATTCGTTTTAGAAATCTGCAGCTCTGAGGTGTCTTCTCTTGTTTCTCTGGTGTTTTATTGTCCCACGTTTTAATTGGCTCTAGTTTCCTGACGTCGACACTGCAGGACAGACGTTTTCCTGAAATCTGACTTTTATCCAGCGTCCGTGGGTGAAGCAGGGAAAGCTGCCGCCGCTCGGCTGTTTAACGTCAGTCAGACGTGGGTCAAACGCGGGTTAACTTGTCACGTCTTCGCCGCTAATGCTACCCCCAGCAGGGACTAATGTGAGCTATGCTAATTTCAGCGGAACATGATGGAAACGACCACAAAGAAACACCACTTACAAATGCGTGCAGCCGCTGGAAGGCGACTCTCAGATTTATTTCTCCTCTGGGAGGCATTTTGCATTTTAATACGGGAGAGAGCATGAAGGGAAGCGACACAGTACATGTGAAGAAGAAACATGCAGATCAGAAATAAATGCATGTGTTGACTTTTAGCATCAGTAACATATTCCACATTCAGGTTGTTGGGATCTGGTCACATGTTCTGGTCCCGTAGAGGGCGCTATTTGTTCAGGTTTAACAAAACAACAAGCTGTAAATCGCATCGTCTAGTGCAGCAAGAGCAGGCAGCCATTTAACCCCACATATGACCAGCAGGTGGCGCTGAAGCTTTATACTGTTGAAGCCACAAGATGCTATTAATATTTCTATTACCAATAATAACAGAACCTCAAAAAAGCAAAAATGATTCAAATTTGAACACAAAGTCGTCTCCCTGTGCAGCGATGCTCCGCTCCCAGTGCTCCTGCAACACTTAGAAGTCCGGCTCCGACCACCCGCATTTGTGATTTCACCGTGGAGCAGAAAATGGACAAATATCCCATTTTGTGCCCGTTAGCAGCTGAAGATCATCACTGGTGCTGAGAGGAGGGTCTGCAGCGACCACCAACAGAATAAACAACAGTTTAACAGCTGACGAGCCACAGTCTCCGAGGCTCGACAAGCCACCAGAGCTGTGGAGGGATGGTTTGTCCAGTCGCAGTGTGCTGAAAAGTTGTCTTCCTCCTACAGCTCTACCCACTAGATCTGTCTCCTGGGACGTCCTCCCCCTCTGAAGATGAAATCAAGTTGGAATTTTGCCATTTTGACTCTGTTTAGTTTCATCACAGATGGTGCTTGGCTTGTTTACAGGGGCTTCAAGTTCGCCTTGTATCCCTGCACAAGAAGATGACAAGATGCAATCAAACAGTTCAGGGACCGAGCCCATAAAAATCAGAAATCATGCCTGATTTAAGTCTGGCTTTTATAGAGTCGTCTCATTGTGCCGTGACACTCTGCTCCCAGTGCTCCTGTAATATCTATAATGCCCCCTGGAGGTCCTGTTATGTGTTCAGAACCATCTGAAGACAGAACTACGAAGCTAGATTAGTGTGTCGGCAGGTATGTTGAGTTTAAAGTCTGAGTATAAGTGTCATGAAGGTGGCTTACTTTTTACCTGGTTAGATCACCATGGTAACTGATGCTGCGGAGCTAGATCTCCATGGTAACTGATGCTGCACAGCCAGATCTCCATGGTAACTGATGTTGCTGAGCCAGATCTCCATGGTAACTGATGTTGCTGAGCTAGATCTCCATGGTAACTGATGCTGTGGAGCTAACCAGTAGATCTGAAAACACCGTTTACATGTCACCGTTGTTACGCCCTGTCTGCTTCTTTTTCTGACATCCTTGCCTCATAGCTCCACCTCTCCATAAAAGCGCCAAACTCACAACAATGGACAACAATGTCTCCGTATAGTGCTGCGTATGTCCTGCTGATAGTTCCACCTCATCGTCCGTCCAGACTAGATTCCTACCAGCTCGTCCACTCCTATTTGCCGCCGCTATGTTCTATGTTTACATCCTATACAGATTTCTTCATGACTAAAGTCCTGCCGCCAGTTTCTACTTGTTTCTGTTACATAGCGCCACCAACAGGCCTGGCATGTGTTTTACATCGTTTTCACGGACACATTTACTGAAACAGCTCCGTCTTTGTGGAGAACGTTTTTGAAACTATAAGAAATATTAAGGTTAGAACCTACAATAGTATAGAGGCAAACAAGTATCTCACTAATTTAAATGTCTCAGGTCTTGTTTTAACTGTTTTGCTTCGAGCTCTGTTGGTTTTTGAGGTTTTACTGCAGGTTTATCGCCTGTTTTTGCAGCTTTACTCTTGATTTATTAATATTTTCTAGAGTTGTGGATGTGACAGGTGTCTGTTGTTGTTAGTTTTGGATTTTAAAGGTCCAGTCTCTTGGTTTTTAACAGATAAATAAGACTGTCTTTGCACATTTACCCAACAAGTTGAAACATTAAGGTATAGAACCTACAATGTTATCAGCTTTGTGGATTTTTGAGATTTTATTTTGGATTTATTGCCTGTTTTTGCAGCTTTACTCTGGATTTATTGATATTATTCAGTCGTTTTGTTGCCTCGTTCCTGGACATGAGGATCTGACCGGGGTCTTTCCTTGTTGTATTTTACGTCACACAGCACATTAAACACAGCAACTGTTGAGTCAAAGTGCTTCATAATGGACAGATTTACCCAACAAGTTGAAATATTAAAGTATAGAACCTACAATATTCCAGAGGCAAACAAGTATCTGACGAATTTAAACGTCTCTGGTCGTGTTTTAACTGTTTTGCATTGAGCTCTGTTGGTTTTTGAGGTTTTACTGCAGGTTTATCGCCTGTTTTTGCAGGTTTACTCTGGATTTATTGATATTTTCTAGAGTTGAGGTTGTGACAGGTGTCTGCTGTTGTTGCGTTTGTTGTCAATTTGGGATTTTAAAGGTTCAGCCACTTGGTTTGTAACAGATAAACAAGACTGTCTTTGCAAATTTACCCAACAAATTGAAATATTAAGGTATAGAACCAACGATATTATAGAGGCCTCGGGGTAGACCTAGGACACGATGGAGGGACTATGTCTCTTGGCTGGCCTGGGAACGCCTCGGGGTCCCACCAGAAGAGCTGGAGGAGGTGTCTGGGGCGAAGGAAGTCTGGGCCTCTCTGCTTAGACTGCTGCCTCCAAGACCCGATGATGGATGGACGGATGGACAATTATCTGACTAATTTAAATGTCTCTGCTCTTGTTTTAACTGCTTTGCATTGCCCTCTGTTGAGTTTCGAGGTTTTATTTTGGATTTATTGCCTGTTTTTGCAGCTTTACACTGGATTTATTGATATTTTTCAGTGTTTTTGTTGCCTCCTTCCTGGATATGAGGATGGGACCAGGGATGAAGAACGTTTTTGAAGCTATAAGCGTTTCGGCTTCGTGTGGACGGGGCCTGAGAGATGATAATTGTACACTTTACCTTTCCACAGGTGGATGGTTGAGGAGGAGGAGGAGAGTCCCATCTCATTGTAACGTCGGGCAGCTGTGCAGGTAGTTCTGGTGTTTATTCTCTTGTTTGTATCGTGTGTTGTTGTTCGGTGGCTGGTGTTTGCACAAGAAAACGACCCAGTTTGTGCACCGAGGCATTGTTCGAAAAATCTGTTCGGAAATTGCGGAAATTCGTGGGAAGATCTGTTCGTGACCTGTGGCGTCCGGGAGTCGAGGCGTCGCTGTAGTTGAAGGAGACGGCCCTAAAACTTCTTAAGCCTCGCCTTTAATTTATGCGGCGAAGAAAAGAAAAAGCAGACTTTCCTTCCGTTCGGCGGCTCTGACCTCGAGCTCGGCTCCACTCGAACTCGCCTCTCGAGCGAAAGAGCCGCCGAGCGTTAATGAAAGATGCGGGCGGAAGAAATCCTCCAGTCACGAGGTCAAAACAATCGAGCACTGAAACGACGCCGCCGCTGGAATCGCAAGCGAACAATCGGAGGCAGGTCAAGGAGGACGACACAGGAAGTGGCTTGTTTCGGGAATAAACCAAGCTCGAGTGTGAAGCTGTCGTTAGCAAACACGAGGTAAACGATTCGCCTCTCGGATGTTTTGTAGTTAATAAACTAATGTTTCCTTTCTCTGGGTAATTAGAAGCGACCTGAGTTATTTCAGGTGAGCTCAGTGTTTCTCATTTCGTCCAGTAATTAACAGAAGGAGACCTGAAAACCGACGTCGTTCTCGTGACGATGGTGTGAACGTGGAGGTGTGTTGTTGGGTATCGGAGAACTGGTGTTTGGTATTTTTCAACCTCGCAAAGCAGAATTTACATTTATACATGACTAGACTGAGTTCAGCAGCGACCAGACTTTGACCAAGACGACTGACGATCAGACAAACCTGGTTGTTTGGTTCAAATCCGTCTACAGCTGCAGGAAGTCTGGACGTCGTGTTTGAAGCTTTAATGATCAGTTTTAATAGTTTAGACTGAAATGAGAACCTTTAAGACCACAGGTGTGTGTGTTGGTCTGAGTTAGTGTGTGTGTTAGTGTGTGTTAGTGTCAGTGTTGTGCCTGAACGAGTTCAGTGAACGTTCGTTCATGAACTCGTTCATATTTTGGGCGAACGTGAACTGAACGTACTGTAATTCTGCCTGATGAACGTTACTGTGAACGCGTTCATTCTGGCGTTTGTGAACGGCGCTCTCTCACAGTTCAACTTTGTTTAAGAGTGCCAGATTTCGACAGAGGCTTCCAGGCAAAACCCCGGCTAAAGAACACCGTAACCACACTTTACACACACACACACACGCACCTTAATATGTAGGCGGAAAACACGCAATCTGGCAACAGCAGCCACCGCAGAGTCGCACCGCCACATGCGTCATCAAAATGCAAAGCATCTCACCAAAAACAAATGGAAGGCTGCAGCACTACCTCAGACTCTACCTCCACGATTAATACTTCATCTTCGTATGATTACTTAAAATAGTTTTATGAAAAGGTCAGTGATGATACAGGTGGGAAAAATCTTACCTTTTTGTGTAAACTTTGCCTGCCGGGTTTCAAGAAGCAACTCCGTACATCATCAACGTCAACAGCAAACCTGAGACGGCACATTGAACTAAAGCACCCGGCTGGCCTTTCAAGGTATGTGCGAGTGAATAAAAAATCAAAAGACACGGCAACGGCTGGCCAAAACATATCCTCTACCACCCAAATCGCATTAACGGCCTACAGTAGTGTAGTATAAGTAGTACAGTATTCTGAGGGTTATCGTTCGCAGCAACATATTAAATAAAAAGAACTATGAAATAGTTCATTTTTGGAACAGTGAACTTAGTTCAAAATTTTTGAATTATGAACTATGAACTGAACTAGTTCATTTTAAAATTTGTGAACTGAACTTTGAACTAGTTCATGTAGAAATTGAACTTTCCCAACACTGGTTAGTGTGTCATTGTGTGAGACTGTGTGTGAGTGAGTGTGTCTGGTGGTGTGTCTAGTGTGCGTTAGTATGTGTTTGTGTGTGTTGTTGTGTGTTGTTATGTTTGTGTGTGTGTTGATGTGTGTCAATGTGTGTATGTTAGTGTGTGTTGGTGTGTGTTAGTGTGTGTTAATGTGTTTTAATATGTTTTAGTGTGTGTTAGTGTGTGTTGATATGTGTTGCTATGTTTGCTGTTATGTTTGTGTGTGTTGGTGTGTGCGTGTTGATGTGTGTTAATGTGTGTGTGTGTTTTCATGTGTGATAGTGTGTGTAGGCATGTTGGTCTGTGTTAGTGTGTGTTAGTGTGTGTTAGTGTGTCATTGTGTAAGACTGTGTGTGAGTGAGTGTGTCTGGTGGTGTGTCTAGTGTGCGTTAGTATGTGTTTGTGTGTGTTGGTGTGTGTGTTGTTATGTTTGCGTGTGTGTTGATGTGTGTCAATGTGTGTGTGTTAGTGTGTGTTGATATGTGTTGCTATGTTTGCTGTTATGTTTGTGTGTGTTGATGTGTGTTAATGTGTGTGTGTGTTTTCGTGTGTGATAGCGTGTGTTGGTGTGTGTGTGTGTGTAGGCGTGTTGGTCTGAGTTAGTGTGTGTGTTAGTGATGTGCATGTGCGTGTTAGTGTGTCTGTGGTGGTGTGTGTAAGTGTGCGTTGGCATGTGTTTGTGTGTGTGTTGATGTATATTAATGTGTGTTGGTTTGTGTTGATGTGTGTGTTTGTGTGTGTGTGTGTCATTGTGTTGGTGTGTGTTTGTGTGTGTGTGTGTCATTGTGTTGGTGTGTGTTGGTGTGTGTGTTAGTGTGTGTTAGTGTGTGTTAATATGTTTTCGTGTGTGTTGGTGTGTGTTGCTATGTTTGCTGTTATTTTTGTGTGTGTTGATGTGTGTGTTTGTGTGTGTGTGTGTGTGTCATTGTGTTGGTGTGTGTTAATATGTTTTAGTGTGTGTTGAGGTGTGTTGATGTATATTAATGTATGTGTGTATTAATGTGTGTGTGTAGGCGTGTTGGTCTGAGTTAGTGTGTGTGTTAGTGATGTGCACGTGCGTGTTAGTGTGTGTGGTGGTGTGTGTAAGTGTGCGTTGGTATGTGTTTGTGTGTGTGTTGATGTATATTAATGTGCGTTAGTTTGTGTTGATGTGTGTGTCAGTGTGTTGGTGTGTGTTAGTGTGTGTGTACATTTGTGGTAAACATGTGTGTGTTAGTGTGAGTGAGTGTGTGTTTTGGTGTGTGTGTTGCTATTTTTGTGTATGTGTTGATGTATGTTAATGTGTGTGTGTTAGTGTGTTTTAGTGTGTTTCAGTGCGTGCTGATGTGTGTGTCTGCGTTGGTGTGTGTGTGCATGTACGTGTTGATGTGTGTTGGTGTTGTTATGTTTGTGTTGTACATGTGTGTGTGGTGGTGTGTGTTAGTGTTCGTGTTGTTATATGTGTGTGTGTGCTGATGTGTGTTAATGTGTGTGTGTGTGTTGCATGTTGGTGTGTTTATAATGTGTACATCGTTGTGTTTGTTGTGTATTACAGTGGAGAGATTTTCATTTTCATGTCATCAGTTAATAAATAAACACCATCATTTGACTTTATTGTTTGAATTTAAAGCAGCTTTAATTTGTCTCAGTTGATTAAAGTTAATCTAAATTTGGACATCAGTAAAAGAAAAAGTCAGTTTGGACAAAAACTGGAAGGAGTCAGCTTCTTACAGTGGATCTGAGCACAAATATGACCGGTTGGCTGAAAAGAAGACAATAAAATAAAAATATATCACACAGAAATGGTAGAAAATGGTTTGAAGACATAATTGAGATGCAGTTTGGCTGCATAGGAATGTTATTAACGGGGGATATGAACAGTGTCGTGTACTGGGGGGTCACCGGGGGCCCAACAGGGTTGTGTTTGCCCCTGTGGAGAGGAGAATCCGGCCCTGATCAGACCCAGAGGTTTGTGGGTTTTCCTGCAGATTTCGTGGAACTGATGTTTTCTAAGGGGGCAGATGATGAAGCAGGAGTCTGATGCAGCCATTCATCAAGGCCCGGTTCCGTTCGTTGTGTGTGTTCGGGCTGTTTTGGCAGCAGGAGCCTCGCGCTGATAATTACACAAACGCGCGTGGGTGGAGTGTGCGCGTGCATGAGGGCTCGTGTGTGTGTGTGTGTGTGTGAGAAAGAAAGAGGGAGGGAGAGAGAGAGAGAGAGAGAGAGAGAGAGAGAGAGAGAGAGCTGGTGGATGGTCGAGGGAGGCAGCGCAGGGTTCCGCTCCTCCGGCTCCGTCAGGACTCTTCATCCCGCTCACCGATCACCACGTTCGGACACTTTCTGAGCGCAGAGACGCCGACAGCCGCGCGTCTCCGGTTCCTCCGCCCCGCGCATCCCAGACAGGTGACCGAGGGGGTGAGGAGCGGGTGAGAGAGGTGTCACCCACGGCTCGGCTCGCAGTTTCTCTCTCCTCCCCGCCGCCTGCACGTCTTCGGGCTTCAAGGAAACTACTGAAGGTGTGACGCGGATCCGCAGGTGCGCTCAGGTCCTGGTCCTCCGCTGCGTCTCTGTGATGTGACATCAGCGGCTGGGTGGGTTTTTCTCTCCACGGCGGACGGAGCAGCGCCTGGAGGAGTTTCACGGAGCGCTTCTTCTTCCTTCCTTCCTTCCTTCCCACTGATGCTGCGCTTTTTCTCCTCGCTTCCTCCGCGCTGAGACCCTGGAATGGGAGCGGGAGCAACAAGCGGCGGCGGCAGAGTGCAGCAGCGGCGGCGGCTCTGCGCACACTTGACTCGGATAGCGCGCTGGTGAATCGTCGGCGCGGATGCTGGAGCTGTAGCTGCGGGATTACTGCGTCCTGAGCGGGTGTTTTTTTTTCTTTCTTTCTGGGAATGAACTGTTGGATTTCTGAAACTATCCAGAGAAGTGCGGCGGTTCTGCGTGTTCCCGGTGCGGTGGCTCTAAACCCGGTCATGGCCAGGCGCTCCGGTAGACCCCCCCAGCTGCTCCGGTTCCTGTGGCTGCTCCAAGCCCTCCTGGACCTGGCCGGCTCCCAGGAGATTTACGCGCCGCACTCGATCCGGGTGGAGGGCGACGTGACGCTGGGGGGGCTGTTCCCGGTGCACGCCAGGGGGGTCCCGGGGATGCCGTGCGGGGACATCAAGAAGGAGAACGGCATCCACCGGCTGGAGGCGATGATGTACGCGCTGGACCAGATCAACGGCGACGACGAGCTGCTGCCCAACGTGACCCTGGGCGCGCGGATCCTGGACACCTGCTCGCGGGACACGTACGCGCTGGAGCAGTCCCTGACGTTCGTGCAGGCGCTGATCCAGAAGGACACGTCGGACGTCCGCTGCACCAACGGGGAGCCGCCGGTGTTCGTGAAGCCCGAGAAAGTTGTGGGAGTCGTCGGCGCGTCCGCCAGCTCCGTGTCCATCATGGTGGCCAACATCCTGCGCCTCTTCCAGGTACGTTACCGGGAGATCACGAGCCGCGCCGAGGCCTCCGCCGCACCTGAGTGGCTCGTCCAGGTGCGTCTGGGTCCTGCGATTCGCTGCTGCTGGTGCTGGTGGTGGCGCAGAGTCTGGTTCTGGTTCTGGACTCCTGGAGGTGGTTTTATGTCTGTCAGGTCTGATTTTAACTGTTTTGCATTGAGCTCTGTTGGTTTTTGAGGTTTTACTGCAGGTTTTTCTCCTGTTTTTGCAGCTTTACTCTGGATTTATTGACATTTTCTAGAGTTGTGGATGTGACAGGTGTCTGCTGTTGTTAGTTTTGGATTTTAAAGGTCCAGTCAGTTGGTTTTTAACAGATAAATAAGACTGTCTTTGCAAATTTACCCAACAAGTTCAAAAATTATCGTATAGAACCTACAATATTATCAGCTTTGTGGATTTTTGAGGTTTTATTGTGGATTTATTGCCTGTTTTTGCAGCTTTACTCTGGATTTATTTATATTATTCAGTAGTTTAGTTGCCTCCTTCCTGGACATGAGGATCTGACCGGGGTCTTTCCTTGTATTTTACGTCACACAGCACATTAAACACAGCAACTGTTGAGTCAAAGTGCTTCATAATGGACAGATTTACCCAACAAGTTGAAATATTAAGGTTAGAACCTACAATATTCTAGAGGCAAACAAGTATCTGACTGATTTAAACGTCTCTGCTCTTGTTTTAACTGTTCTGCTTTCAGCTCTGTTGAGTTTCGAGGTTTTATTTTGGATTTATTGCCTGTTTTTGCAGCTTTACACTGGATTTATTGATATTTTTCAGTGTTTTTGTTGCCTCCTTCTGGATATCAGGATCTGACTGGGGTCTTTAATACAGCAACTGTTGAGTCAAACTGCTTCATAACAGATAAATAAGACTGTCTTTGCAATTTTACCCATCAAGTTGAAATATTGAGGTTGAACCTGTTCAGTGTTTTACACTTAGGCATATTAATTGACTAATTTAAACATCTCAGGTCTGATTTTAAGTGTTTTGCTCTCAGGTTTGTTGATTTTTTGAGGTTTTATTTCAGGTTTATCGCCTGTTTTTGCAGCTTTACTCTGGATTTATTGATATTTTCAGGTGTTGAGGATGTGACAGGTGTCTGCTGTTGTTGTATTTGTTGTTCATTACGTCACACGGCACATTTAATACAGCAACTGTTGAGTCATATGTACCCAACAAGTTGAAATATCAAGGTATAGAACTAATTTAAACTTCTCTGGTCTTGTTTTACATGTTTTGCACTAAGCTTTGATGGTTTTTGAGGTTTTAATGAAGATTTTTCACCTGTTTTTGCAGCTTTACATTTGATTTGTTGATATTTTCAGCATTTTTATTGAATATTGTCTATTCAGAAGGTGACAGGTGTCATTTGGAGTAGTAATTCTAGTAGTAGTAGGTATATATTCAAAGGTTATATCATAATAGTATTATATTTTATGCTAAATCTACCTGACTGACTGAGATGTCACAGTATTAAAAGACTTTTAGCTGTTTTGCTTTGAGTTTTGTTGTTTTTTGAGGTTTTATTTCAGATTTGTCTCCTATATTTGCAGCTTTACTCTGGATTTATTGCCATTTTCTAGTGTTGTGGATGTGACAGGTGTCTGTTGTTGCATTTTAAAGGTCCAGTCATTTGGTTTCTTGACATGTCGAAGCGTTTTTATTTGCATCCTACCTGGATATTGTCTTTATAATGGTGACAGGTTCTTGTATTAGTTGTCTGTTAAAGTTCAAGTCTCATTTAAAACATCAGCTGTTGATCCAAAGTTCTGTATTGTCTTTGCAAATTGCCTCACAAGTTTAACTAATGAGGTCAGGGACCTACAATATGACACACTTAATCTCTAATTATCTCACTAATTTAAACATCTCAGGTCTGATTTTGACTGTTTGCATTGAGCTCTGTTGGTTTCTTAAAGTTTTACTGCAGGTTTATCGCCTGTTTTTGCAGCTTTACACTGCATTATTGGTATTTTCAGGTATTGTGGACGTGACATGTGTCTGTTGTTGTTGCATTTGTTGTATTTTACGTCACACAGCACATTTAAAACAGCAACTGTTGAGTCAGAGTGCTTCATAATAGACAAATGAGACTGTTTGTTGCAAATTTACCCATCAAGTTGAAATATTGAAGGCATAGAATTAAGAAAATAGACACAAAACAACGAACTTGAGAAACCAAATGACGAAATTGAGACGCAAAATGAGCAAAATGCAGAAAAAGGGACGACGGAGAGACAAATAACAACCAAAACAAGACACAAAATGACCAAAACGAGACACAAAATGACCAAAACGAGACACAAAATGACCAAAAAAGGACATAAAATGACCAAAAAAGGACATAAAATGACCAAAACAAGACATAAAATGACCAAAATGAAGGAAAACAAACACGGTGAGGCAAATATCAACCGACACAAGACACAAAATGACCAAATTGAGAGGCAAAATGAGACATAAAATAACCAAAAAAGGACACAAAATGACCAAAATGAGACATAAAAATGACCAAAATGAAGGAAAACAAACACGGTGAGGCAAATATCAACCAAAACGTGACACAAAATGACTAAAAAATTACATAAAATGCCTAAAAAAGGACATTAAATAACCAAAACAAGACATAAAATGACCAAATTGAGACACAAAATGACCAAACTGAGAGGCAAAATGAGCAAAATGAGACATAAAATAACCAAAAAAGGACATAAAATGACCAAAAAAGGACATAAAATGAGCAAAATAAGACATAAAATGACCAAATTAAGACACAAAATGAGACATAAAATGACCAAATTGAGACACAAAATGACCAAATTGAGAGGCAAAATGAGCAAAATGAGACACAAAATGACCAACAAAGGACATAAAATGACCAAAACAAGGAATAAAATGACCAAAATGAAGGAAAACAAACACGTGAGACAAATATCAACCAAAACGAGACACAAAATGACTAAAAAATGACATAAAATGACCCAAAAAGGACATAAAATAACCAAAACAAGACATAAAATGACCAAATTGAGACACAAAAAAGACAAAAACAAACAAAAAACCCTTAAATAAGCCTCATTAAAAGCTGTCTGTGAAGCTGGTGGATGATTAAAACCTGGAACTAAACAAAAAAGAGCCTCAGGTTTGATGAAGTCGTCAGTGAGTAAAACTGCAGCTCTCCGCATTTAAGCGTCTGATTCTTCTTTTAAACCTCTCGTGTTTGCTGAAGGACGACGAGGAGTTTTTAGTTTTCACAGAATGAGATCAGCCTGAAGACAAATCGCCCTTTTCTCCTTCGCTAAAACCCCGAAAGCCCTGCACAGAACTCATCTGGTATCTGGCCGCTCGGGGCTTTTACTTTAAGTTAGAGTCGCGTCTATCTGCCGGCTGCATCTCTTATCTGCTCTTATTATGTTAAAGGTCTTCAGGACCATGAAATGCAGCCTGAAGAGGATCTAAATCCAGCCGGTCCACTTATTAAATCACTGGCCGACGCTATCTGTTGATCCTTTTACGGCGTTCATTACAGCAGACGTCCTCTTCACAGAGAAACTCCAGTAAATCTGCACAAACCTCGGCTGCCTCCCGGTCCTCAGCCTGTACATGAGCGTAAATGTGAACACAGAGTGGAGGACTGAGGCAGCAGCAGAGCAGAACATCCAGGGTTCAGCTTAGTTTCAGTCTGGATTCATTGTTTCATGTCTTCTGAGCATTATGAGGCCGCAGCGTCAGCCATCTTTGTTGTGTACAGTTGCCATGGAAACAGGTGTTTGCTTGTTGTCTCGGCATCTTCACAGGGCCGCAGACTAACTTCCCACTACGGCTGCATGTGTGCTTTAAACTTTCTCATTTAGATGCACGGAAAAATCAAATAAAGACAATTAAAAAGAGACACAAAGCAATGAAAATTAGAGTAAAATGAGACAAGAAATGACAATTAGAAGAGAAAAACATGACATGAAATCACAAAATAAGGAAGAAAGGACTGAAATGAGACCAAAATTAAATAAAGACAGTTAAAAAAAGACACACAACAATCAAAATGATAAACAAAAAGGACCAAAATGAGACAAATAACAACGAGTATGAGACAAAAACACGATATGAAATAACAAAAATAAGGAAAAAAGGACTGAAATGAGACCCAAATTATAGATAAAACTACAAAAATAAGACACAAAATAACCAAAATGAAGGAAAGCAAACGCAGTGAGACAAATATCAACAAAAATAAGACAGAAAATGAGCAAAATGAGACAAAACTACCACAAAAAGACAAAAAAACAGCTAAAGTTAGACAAAAATAAGCAAAATGAGACCCAAAACAACCAAAAAGACCCCTGAAGTGACCAAAATGAGACTAAAAACGACAAAACTGAGACAGAAAATGACCAAAGTGAAGGAAAACAAACGCAATGAGACAAATATCAACCAAAAAGATTTTAACCCCCCCCTCAAAAACAGCCAAAGTTGGACAAGAACAGTAAAAATGAGACACAAAGCGACCATAAAAAAAAAACCTGAAGTGACCAAAGTGAGACAAAAAGGATCAAAATTATGTAAAGAAAAGATTAAAATGAGACACCAAACAAACAAACTGAAGTAAAAGTGACCAAGATGAGACTAAAAATAACAAAAATGTGACAGAAAATGACCGAAATGAGACGCAAAATAACCGAAAAAAGATTAAAAAAACAGCCAAGAACAATGAAAGTGAGACATAAACAAACCTGCAATGACCAAAGTGAGACAAAAAGAATTAAAATCAAATAGGAAAGCATTAAAATGAGACACTAAACAACCAAACTGAAGTCAAAAGGAGCAAGATGAAACAAAAACGACTGAAATGAGACTAAAAATAACGAAAATGAGACACAAAACGACCAAACCGAGACATAAAATGAACAAATTAAGACACCAAGCAGCAAAAATATGGTAGAAATGAATAAAATTAGACAAAGAGGCTCAAAATTAAATAAATGAGACACAAAATGAAGCTAAAAGGACCGAGATGAGACAAAAAACAACCCAAATGAGACGATGTTGTTTCACAGCCAGAAGACTAAAGTTAAAATATGAATGTGTGTTAGAAGGTCACTGAGACACATCATGAATCATGTCTATTAGATGATCCTAAAATGATCCTTTCAGTGTCTATAACTTGTTCTGATCAACATCCTACCAACATGCTGATACGAGCCTTAAAGTTTACCCAGAATGCACTTTTTGAAGTTTTCTCTGGTGAATTATCAGACAACAGAAACACATCCAGGGAACCAGTGATTGTTTCTAGGACTCTACGTCAAAACTAGGATATTAAAAAAGCCGTTTATTCGGGGTTTAAAGGTGCACAAAAATCATGTTTCGGTACTGAACCCTCTGGAGTTGATGGACGCGCCGGTGCATCAAAATGACCTGACTGATTTAAGATGACGTAGCATCAAGACGCCTCGCTGAGTCTCCGTTCCAACTTGTGTCCAAAGTGTGGATTTCTAACTATCTACCAGTCTTTGAATCGTGTTGATCGGCCAAGTAAAACCAGAGTTATGACCAATAATAAACACCATACTTTCTCCACGTTTGGAGCTCCTTACAGCTTTGGTCTGGTCCACTTGTTTTACTGCTTTTTCATACTTTACCAGGAAACCCAAGTGATCCCAGACGGGTGGTTTTAACCACGGCGGAGCGTCTTCCAGCTGTTAGCATTAGCCATCCCATTGGCTAGCCATCAGTTTTGTCGTTTTCAATCTCATTTTGGTCATTTCAGGGGTCTTTTTGGTTGTTTTTGCGTCTCATTTTGGTCATTTTTGTATAACTTTGGCTGTTTTTTTGTCTTTTTGTGGTAGTTTTGTCTCATTTTGCCCAGAAGCAGGAGAATAAACGGTCCGTCACATCCTGTGTTCCCCTGGAAACTCCTACTAGTTTTTAGTTCCGCAATACTGTTCAACTGTGAGACGGAGAAGGTCCAACACAACTGTGGGAACTACGAGGTTAACAGTTAAAACTATTCTGTACATTGACCATTCTGAATAGTCTTATAATGTTCGTACTGCGATACACCTCTGTACCAGGTTTAGTCTTTAGGCTTTGACACCTTTAGTGGATTTAGAACTGATCTGGTTTCAGTTTTTAACAGAACTCAAATGTGTTTTTCCTCCTGAATGTTTCATGTTTTGTCTGCTGTACTGATGAAGTCGTGAGGCTCAGAGATGGCGGGAGAAGTCCATTAAAAAGTGGAAAATTTCAACTTCAAAGGCCTGTAGCTCCTAAAATATTCATAGTATGAAGGTGAAACTTTGCTTCATTAAATAAAGTTACTGTGGATCTAAAACCAGCTGATTCTGAGGAGGTCGGGGGAACTTTATTGACTTTATTCAGAATATTTCTTCATGTTTGTCCTCCTCCGTCATGTTTAGACTCTTTAAGGCTCCTTTCTTTGTTTGCTTCAGCTCCTCTGAACGTTTTCCTCTTTGGTTTTCTGATCTAGAGAAGTCGTTTTTAATGAAGGCCGTTCTCACACCGGGAGCAGAAAGCGTGTCTTCCAGTGTTTCAGATGTTGCAGCGTGAAGCAGCAGCAGCAGCCGGTAAAAGCTTTCAGCCGCCTGACCTCCACCTTCACGTGGAGATAAACAGACCGGCGGAGGCTCTGAGCCTCTTCTGGACCTTCAGGAGGAAATGTTTGTTGGTGTCGTCGGATCAGCAGAGGAGACGCTGAGAGCTTCATGTTGATGAACCCGACGCTGCTCCTCTGTTTGTCTGAGCTTCTTTCATGGCCTCATTTTACTGTTTCAGCTCACTGAGATATTATCCTCGACACCGAGAGGTAAACAGAGACGGAGGCGAGGGATAAAACACACCGACGTACCACAAGATGACAAATAGAAAAGACTGACATGAGAGGAAAAGGAGCAAAATTCAAATAAAACCAAACAAATGAGGAAACAAAATGATAAATAAAGAAAAAAAGGACCATGATGAGACAAATAACAACCGAAATGAGACGATAAACAGCCAAGAAGGAACACAAAACGACCAAAATAAGACAAAAAAACAACCAAATATGACTCAAAGTGACCTAAAAAATAAGTTAGAAAGGACTGGAATGAGATGGAATTGTCAAAATCGAATAAAGACAAAAATAAGACAATCAAAATGAGACACAACATTCTAAACCAGACAGACATAACCCAAATGAGACAAAAAGAAACTACATGAGACACAAAATGATAAAAACGTATGGCAGAAAGGACCGAAATGAGACGCAAAAAACACAAAATGAGACACAAAATGAACCAAATGAGACAAAAAGCGACTAAAATAAGACAAAAAAACAACAGAATGAGACACTAAATGATAAAAACGTATGGTGGAAAGGACCAAAATGAGATGCAAAACAAGCAAAATGAGACAAAACTATCTAAACGAGACACAGAAAGGCCAAAGCGAGACAAAAATTTACTGAAATGAGACGCAAAATGATAAGAACGTATGGTAGTAAGGACCGAAATAAGATGCAAAAAGCCAAAATGAGACACGCAACAGTCAAAATCAGACAAAAACAACCCAAAATGAGACACAAAATGGACCAAATGAAACAAAAAGCATCCAAAATAAGACAAAAAACAACAGAATGAGACACTAAATGATAAAAACGCATGGTGGAAAGGACCGAAATGAGATGCAAAACAAGCAAAATGAGACAAAAATTTACTGAAATGAGACGCAAAGCACCCAAACTGAGACACAAAACAACAGAAATGAGAAAAAACTATCTAAATGAGACACAAAATGGTAAAAATGTATGGTAGTAAGGACCGAAATGAGATGCAAAACAAGCAAAATGAGACAAAACAATCTAAACAAGACACAAAATGACCAAAATGAGACAAAAAGCGTCCAAAATAGGACAAAAAACAACAGAATGAGACACTAAATGATAAAAACGTATGGTGGACAGTAACGAAACGAGATGTAAAACAAGCAAAAAGAGACAAAACTATCTAAACAAGACACAAAACGACCAAAATGAGACAAAAATTTACGGAAATGAGACTCAAAGCACCCAAACTGAGACACAAAACAACAGAAATGAGGCACAAAATGATAAAAATCAATGAGACATGTAGCAACAAGTCTTCAGACTAACTAAAAACAACCAAAATTTGACAAAACAACAGCCGAGATGAAACACAAAGCAACCAAAGGACCAGAATAACACACAAAATGATGAGAAATACAATAAAGAGGATTGAAATGAGGCAACAGGGCTCAAAATAAATAAAAACAATCGAAAGGAGACTCAAAATGAGACGGATAAAAAGGTAGAAAAGAATGAAATGAGACAAAACGATGAGAAAATAATGTTAAAACTACCAAAACATGACAAGCAGGGTCAAAATTAAATATAAACAACCAAATCAGACACAAGATGAGATTGAAAAAAAATGAAAAAATGGACTGAAATGAGACAAAACCAACCACAACGAGACACAAATCAACCCAGATGACCAAAATAATAGTAAAAATAAAGTGAAAACAACCAAAACGGCCAAATAGGACCACAATAAGACACAAAATGATTAGAAAATAAGGACTGAAATGAGACAACGAGGCTCAAATTTAAATAATAACAATCAAAATAGGACCCAAACTGATGAAATGACAACGAAGGAACGACCAAAGTGAGACAACCGGAGTCTAAATGGAACAAAAGCAACTAAATACGACACAAAACAACCCAAACAAGACTCAGAACAAGCCCAGTGAGGCGGATGAGGACCTCCACCTTCCTCCTCCTCCTCCTCCTCCTCGGTCCTTCTCTGACCCGGTTTCCTGCCTCCTCGCTGCCCTTCACGTCCTCCTCGAGTTTTTTTCTGCTTCTGACCTCCTGAACCGGGAGCTGAAGCCAACTGGGGCGTTCAGGACCGGCAGGGTTTAGTGATTCTTCCACATTAATAACCTCCAGTCTCCTTCCACCGAGGTCGCGGCGTCCGATCGAACTCGACCCGCTTGTCCTCCAGGTGAACCTTCACGGTGCCAGTGTGCTCGGTTCTGGTTCAGTAGTTCTGCTAACATGAGGTGCAGCCGAGAGATTATCGGTTTTGGTCGTCTTTGCAGCCATGTTGTGTCTACTAGTGGTCCTTTTGCGTATCTAAGAGGTGGTTTTATCCGTTTACATTCATGTTGCATGTCTTGTTTTTCTCTTTCTGGTCTTTTTAGCGTGTTGTTGTCGTGTTCGTCTCTCCTTGTCGCTGTTTTGCGACTCCCGGTGTTGATTTTGAGTCATTTTTAGGGTCTTTGAGGTTGTTTTACGTTGAGCAACTGGCTCCAAAAGGCTCCCTGAACCTCTGATACCCTTTTCCACCAAGCTGGTTCCAGGTCTAGTTCCGAACCAGAGCCTGACTTAGCTCCACTTCTTTGTGTTTCCACCACCTAAGCACCGACTCCAGGTTCTATAAACTGGAGCTCAGCAAGCACCAACTCTTTGCTGGTCCAGAGCTAAGCACCGAGTACGTCAGGGGCTGGGGGCGGGGTTATGGTGACCAACCATCAACGGTGGAAAGGGACACACAAGCGCTAATTAGTGTCCTTGTTCTCCAGGACGTCCCTGGTCCCATCACACATGTATTGGAATGACTCCTGGAAGTTTAGCACAAACTGTTGACCTGAAATCCGCTACAGTTGTGTCCCACCAGTAGCGTGATCACGGATGTGTCCAGGCAACAGGAAGACCTCCGCCTCACAATCAGCCTTAAGACCATCTGTAGAGATAAACATAGATATTATCATCAACTTGTTTAAATCTTTTTGTGATCAGACACGTCTTGTCAAAAACATACCTGACATGTTTCGACGGTAACTTCCATCTTCATCAGAGGTGTCACTAGTCACAAATTTTGACAGGTCGGCACCGTTTTGACAAGACGTGTCTGATCACAAAAAGATTTAAACATTATGGAAACTTTGGACACTATAAACTTCATTGGATTAATTATCATCAACTTACTGCGTTTGTTTAACTGCTATGTAATGGATGCTAGCATAGTGGTTTTACGGTGACCCAATGGCTCCAACTTGACTCCTTGCCAACGGAAAAGCAAACAGGTTCTTAGGAGAAACCAGATTAGAACCAACTAAGCACCAGAAGTAGGACCTGGTTCTTCTTGGTGGAAAAGAGGTATTTCTGATCATTTTGCTTCTCATTTTTAGTAGTTTTTAGCCTCTTTGTGGTTGTTTTCTTCGTCTTTGCAGCCATGTTGCATCCCCCAGTGGTCCGTTTGTGCGTCCAACAGTTGTTTACATTTATTTTGCGTCTCTTTTCATTCGGTTCTGCCTCTCTGTAGTTGATTTTCTGCGTAGCCTTGTAGCTGTTTGACTCTCGTGTTTGTTTGCTGCTGTTTCGTCCGTCTGAGGTGACAGTGTTTCTTAGCTCGGAGCCGACTCTGAGCGAGCATTCAGTTAAATAAGTCTCCATCCAGCTGGAGCGGTTCAAAGCTGCAAAAGCACGGGGGTGTTCAGAGTTGATCTGCTCCTCCCGCTACCAGAAAGAATGGATTCATCCTGGAATATTAAGCATATGGACCAGTTCACTTGGACACTACAGACCTAAAAAAAAACACAGAAATAACTTAAAAACAGCTGATATATGGAAATGTACAAACAAATTCAAGACACTGCTTCCGTTTAGTTTCATTTCATTCAGTTAAAAAGGCCATTTTGAAGCCAACACGTCGATCTTAAAGCCCGCTAACGTGGAATATCTGCAGTTTTAATGGGTTTCAACGGGGACGCTTTTGTCTTTAAGGTCCTTAAACGTCTGCTGCTGTTGTTTTTATTAGAGTTGAGGTTGAAATTTCAAAAATTACCCCTTAAAATACAAACGTCTGCCCAAATTTCCACCATTTGCGTTTTCAAAATTAGCAAAAAAAATCACACGTTGCGTGAGGATGGAGTCGGTTTTCGTCTTTCGCGTCACGGTTTCCAGCTTCGGCACTAGAATTCTTTAACGTAAACACCTCCCTCAGTTAAAGCGTTGACTTCATGAACATAATGACAGGTTTATCTGGAGGTGGTCTCACCGTCGGCCCTGAATGGTTCCCTCTGTGGCTCCGTGTTGGATCTGAGAAGCTGGAGGTTGTTTCCTGAAGCTGCCGAGGCTGAAAGACGAGGATCCGGTGTCTCCATTCAGACCTGAAGAAATCCTGTTACGCGGTTTGAATATCCGACCGGCGCTGGACTTGTGAGAGGAACACCTGAGTGGTTTCGATGTTTGTTTAAACGCAGCGCAGTTGAACCCGTTGAAATGATTCGCTGCCGTTTTTGGAGCCGTGAGGGTTCAGGTTTACGTCGCCGCACAGGAAGAAGCAACCGGAGATACAGAAAATGTTCCAGCAGAGACGCTTTTCACGTCCAGATAGTAAAATCATAGAGTTCTACAGCCTTGGAGTGTTTTATGGCGACGGTTTGTGTGGTTTTTCTTTGTATTCGGGTCCTCTGCAACCTTGAAGTTGGTTAAATTGACAAAATGAGGATTCAGATGAAGCGAAGGTCATCAGAAAGAACGTGAGCTTTTCAAACCGCGAAAAATGAAGTTTCCTCGACTGAAGAATTGTGAGATAAAGATTATTTGACGGCGTATTGATTCGGGTCAGTTTAATTTATGTAGCATGAATTTACAACAGGTTTAAAGAGGTGAATATGTGGACCTTCTGCCTGGAACTCACAGAATTTTAGACTGTTCCCACAGTCATATGTTCCCACAGTACTATGTTCCTACAGTACTATGTTCCTACAGTCCTATGTTCCCACAGCCCTATGTTCCCACAGTACTATGTTCCTACAGTACTATGTTCCTACAGTCCTATGTTCCCACAGCCCTATGTTCCCACAGTACTATGTTCCTACAGTCCTATGTTCCCACAGCCCTGTGTTCCCACAGTCCTATGTTCCCACAGCCCTATGTTCCCACGGTCCTATGTTCCCACAGTCCTATGTTCCTACAGTCCTATGTTCCCACAGTACTATGTTCCTACAGTCCTATGTTCCCACAGCCCTGTGTTCCCACAGTCCTATGTTCCCACAGTCCTATGTTCCCACAGTCCTATGTTCCCACGGTCCTATGTTCCCACAGTCCTATGTTCCTACAGTCCTATGTTCCCACAGTACTATGTTCCCACAGTACTATGTTCCCACAGTCCTATGTTCCCACAGCCCTATGTTCCCACAGTCCTATGTTCCCACAGTCCTATGTTCCCACAGTTCTATGTTCCTACAGTCTATGTTCCCACAGCCCTGTGTTCTCACATCCCTATGTTCCCACAGTCCTATGTTCCCACGGTCCTATGTTCCCACAGTCCTATGTTCCCACGGTCCTATGTTCCCACGGTCCTATGTTCCCACAGTCCTATGTTCCTACAGTCCTATGTTCCCACAGTACTATGTTCCCACAGTACTATGTTCCTACAGTCTTATGTTCCCACAGCCCTATGTTCCCACAGTCCTATGTTCCCACAGTCCTATGTTCCCACAGTCCTATGTTCCTACAGTCTATGTTCCCACAGCCCTGTGTTCTCACATCCCTATGTTCCCACAGTCCTATGTTCCCACAGCCCTATGTTCCCACAGTCCTATGTTCCTACAGTCCTATGTTCCCACAGCCCTGTGTTCTCACATCCCTATGTTCCCACAGTCCTATGTTCCTACAGTCCTATGTTCCCACAGCCCTGTGTTCTCACATCCCTATGTTCCCACAGTCCTATGTTCCCACAGTCCTATGTTCCCACAGTCCTATGTTCCCACGGTCCTATGTTCCCACGGTCCTATGTTCCCACGGTCCTATGTTCCCACAGTCCTGTGTTCCCACAGCCCTGTGTTCTCACATCCCTATGTTCCCACAGTCCTATGTTCCCACAGTCCTATGTTTCCACATCCCTATGTTCCCACGGTCCTATGTTCCCACGGTCCTATGTTCCCACAGTCCTATGTTCCCACAGTCCTATGTTCCCACGGTCCTATGTTCCCACAGTCCTATGTTCCCACGGTCCTATGTTCCCACGGTCCTATGTTCCCACAGTCCTATGTTCCCACAGCCCTGTGTTCTCACATCCCTATGTTCCCACAGTCCTATGTTCCCACAGTCCTATGTTCCCACAGTCCTATGTTCCCACAGTCCTATGTAAGACATATTTGCGAAATTTAAATGGACATTTCAGGTTTTCACAGTTGAAGGTTATTATTACACGTGCTAATACTCAGTCTGTTTGTGTGATTTTATTATTTTGTATATTTTATTTTTATATCTTATTTACTCTTTCTGTCATTTTACTAGTTGATATCTGCCATTTAACAAAAAAAACAGGAAAACAACAATAAATTACCAGTGTGAAAACTGTTTAGCATTTACTTTTAAGAAGCATTTAAACAGCAAAAAACAACAACAGCACATTAAAACTAATGTTTAAACATGTAAATAATTCACTTTTAAAATGAATTTAAAGCGTTAAACTTGATTTAAAATTCTAACAGTGTCATCGAGGACATGTTAAGTAATAATCTAACCTTTATTGATCCCTTTGGGGAAATTCCTTCTCTGCATTTGAGTCATCCTATTCATAGGACCTCAGCCTCTTGCCAGTCCGGGGACTCGAACCGGCGCCCCTCTGGCTAAAAGTTCACTTCACCAACCACGAGGCCACCACAGCCCCGTTTTATGTTCCTCCACAGACAGAGGTGTTTATGAGACGTTCTCAGTCTGTTTTTGTGATCGTATTGATGTTTCTGTGTTTTCAAAACCACAGATAAAGCCTGTAAAATCAGAGTACTTCCAGATGTTCCTGCCGTCTCCTGCTGTCAGTCCTCCGTCTGATGGACTGTCCCTTCACAGCTCTGGGTGATTGACTCAATACAGACGTTAAACCGGATTTAAGTGACGCGGCCTTGATGTGGACTTTTCCTCCGGGACAAATCCACCGAATCTATTTCACGCAGCGTCTGACCGAGGAGAAGCTTCGACACTTCCTGGGTCTGTAATCTATATTTCTGGATTCGGCTCAGACTCCTGAACGCTGAAATGAAGTCGCTGAGGAGCTTCTCCGGCCTGAATCCACTGAAGTTCCTCCAACAGGAGTCGGGTTGAGTCTGTAAAACTGCAGGTTGTAGATCCTCCAGAAGCATAGGAGCTTTTCCAGGTCATTTCAAAGTAAAAACGGGCTGCTGTGATTGGCCAAAGCCGCCTCCCAGGTGACGTCGTCAGCGGGAATCGGCTGCTTCTGTCTGAAAGCAGTTTGATCTCCACTCCCTTTGTTGCCTGTTGCTGCTTTTACAGTGTTTAAAATGAATATGAATGAGTTTCTCTCCGAAGGGGTCCAGAGCTGCTCAGTATGAGGCAGAGCTCTGCATTTAAAGTGGCTTCCCGTGTGGTTATTTCCCACCATGCATCAGGGTTCTGTTCATGAAGCTGCTGCAGGACTGTGGACGAACGTTGCAGCGTCGCAGCTCCAGTCCGGTTTATTATCTTCAGGTCCTCAACACTTTAGTTTCCTAAAAGGACTTTGAAAGGGTTCCTCTGTGCAGCTGTGAGGGTTCTGGTCAGTCTGATTGATTACTGATACGGATCAGCCAATGGGGATTACTTTAGGGCTAATGTCAATATCGATTATTGGTAACCGAGAAATGCCAATAACCAATATTTGGAGCTAATATACATTTAAAATTAGTTATTAACAGCATGCAAGGAGAGGAAATCTGTCTTTCATAGCTAGATCTATTTATTAATAATTATTGATAACTAAATATGTATATTAGAAATAGGATTGATGATATTAAAGTGTGACGTGATGCTAACATGTCCCCTGTTTACTAATCGATCGATCGATTGAGTTCTCCTCTGTTTTGTTAATAGTTTTCTATTCTATCACTGTTATTACCCACTAAATTCCAGATCTTAAAGCATTATTAGTTATTGTTTTCCAGACTCTGTCTCAGGTTAATCTGCGCCTGCCGTCTAGCTTAGCTGCTAGCCGTTAGCGTAGCATTAGCCTCTGTGAAAGCAGCTACAAGCTCCCTGATCAGTGGAGATGTTTGTGCTTCTTGTTTAGTTTTTTTGCAGGTTGATTCTCTGCTAAAAATCAGTTAAAACAGATTTTTAAGTAAATCTGACTTTATAAAACGTGTTACGGTGCTCAAGCTAGCGTTAGCCGCCCGCTAAGAGGCACAGCAAACCTCTTAGCGCTAGCATTAGCCTAGCACCGTCAGCAGAATTAGTTCCAGCTGCACCACTTGTCGACACCAGCAGGTGAATTATTAGGTGTTGCTCTCTCTCTGTCTCTCTGTGTAAACAACAGTTGTGATTGGCTGTTACTCATGACGTGTAACAGCCAATTAGATAGCGCTGTGGGCGGGACAATGAGAGAGAGCTGCAAATAGCAAATATCAATAACTGTTATGGTGTATTTGTTTTTTTTTTACAGTCAACATGTAAATCTATACTTTTCCAGTGATTTTACGAGACATTATCTGTGTTTAACTAATTCTAATAATTCTGTAAAATAGCAGTTAAAAATTATTTGTTATTTTTAAGTGTTTCCTTTAAAGTAATGGTAAATATCTGTGAAATAATGATATTTTTGCTCATTTAAATACAATGAAAATAGTGTTAAAGAACAAACTACCATGTGTAATAATACAGACATTGATGTGGACGTTATTTACAGTATTAGTTGTTGTTTATACAGTTTAAATTAACTTTTTTCCCCTGCTACCTCCTAGTTGTTAACAAAAGACTTAATATACGTATTCTTTCTTTGGAATAACAGCAAACGTCTGTAAAATAATGATAGTTTTTGCTCATTTAAATGCAGTTGAAATGTGTAAACTCCAGTCGTGGTTTGTTATCTGGACAGACGTGATGCGTTCAGGTCCCGACAGGCCTTTTAAAGGTTTCCTCTGTGCAGCTGTGAGCATTAATTCGTCCTCTAAAGCGTCTGATGCAGCTGTCAGCAGACGTCCTGAACCTCCGGCTGCAGTCACAACGAGGTTTTCCTGTTTTCCTGAGTTACTTCTGCGTCGGCTGAGCGACGTAAATAAACCGATATTGAGAGTGTGTAATGTCACAGAGAGGAGGGCTGTTTGTGATTCAGCTCCGAACTAATCCGTGACTAAAATCCATCGTTCTGCTTCGTCTCCGTTCCGTCAGATTCGGTCGAATCGCTGCCGACAGTTTCTACTCAATAACATCAGTGTCACTGGTTCGTTGTCAGAAAGCTGCTGCTTACTCTCATTAAATGTCAGTTTTTCAGTTCGGCCTCACTGCTGTGGAGCAGACGCTGACTGGATTTAGGTGTTTTTTTCAGGCAGACGTTTAAAAGAAAGTCCTACATGTTTCCTCTGTTCACTGTTTTTAAGCCATGCTGCATTTGTTTTATTGAGCAAGTTATATTTTACTACCACATGGAGTCTCCAAATACTATAGACATTAACCAAAATGTGATGCAAAAAGACCAAAATGTGACATGAAATGACCAAAATGTGACACAAAATGACCAAAATGTGACGCAAAATGACCAAAATGGGACACAAAATGACCAAAATGGGACGCAAAATGACCAAAATGTGACATAAAACGACCAAAATGTGATACAAAATGACAAAATGTGATACAAAATGGCCAAAATGTGACATAAAATGACCAAAATGTGACACAAAATGAGAAAATGTGATGCAAAAAGACAAAAATGCACCTCAAAATGACCAAAATGTGACACAAAATGTGACGCAAAATGACCAAAATGTGACGTAAAAAGACCAAAATAGGATGCAAAATGAATAAATGTGACGCAAAATGACCAAAATGTGACGCAAAATGACCAAAATGTGACATAAGACGACCAAAATGTGACGCAAAAAGACCAAAATGTGACATAAAATGAGAAAATGTGATGCAAAAAGACAAAAATGCACTTCAAAATGACCAAAATGTGACAAAATGTGACACACAATGACCAAAACGTGACAGAAAATGACCATCACGTCACATTTTGGTCACTTTATGTCACATTTTGGTCATTTTTTGGCCACTCTTTGCCTCATTGTGGTTGTTTTACGTCTTTCTGTTGTGGTTTTGTGCCACATCTTTGTCGACTCTACTCTATGAGCCGGTTCCTCCAGCTGCCTCTTCTCTTCTCTGAGTTGTTCAAGGTTCCTCCAGGAAACCCTTCAAGCGATCGGGGTTCCTTGAACGTCCCCAGAGCTCCTCCATCCTCTCCTGATCGTCAGATTTCAGCCGGTGCGATTCATCCTCTGAGGAGCGTCGGAGCAGCGTCGCCGGCGGTGCAGCTGCAGCGGCGCTCGGACTGTCAGTGCAGCTCAGACTGCTTCACTGCTTCACTGCTTTCACTGCAGCTCTCTGGCCTGAAGCTGCACAGCTGCTCCAGTTTCACTCCTTCGCTGGACCAAGACGCTTCCTCTTTTTAACCCTCGTGAACTCCGAACACAGCAGAGCTAAACAGTGGACACGAGGACTCTCTGCGACGGGCTTCACCGGGGTTCAGGAGGCTGATTTAAAGGCTGCAGCGCTCCTCTAGTCGGTGAATCGTTCTCCAGCAGTAATTCAGCAGCTCGATCTGCTTGGAAGACGGAGAACAAAGAAGAGAAAGGGCATCACAGGAGCCATTGTGCTTCTTTTTTCTTTAACTCCCGGCAGATTTGCAGCATAACGAAGCCTCGGCTACGTGCTCTAATTAATGATTTCATTACTTCTCTGAGTCACCACCTTCCCGCTCGACGCTCCTGTTTCTGTTTCGTCTCATTATTCGCTGATGTCGCTGTGATTCCAGCCTTTATTCTCCTCGTCCGGCCGTTTATTGCTCACGTTCACGTCACCACAGTTTCCACATCCACGGATTTCAGCAGCGGTTTAGGTCAAGCTTCATGTTGCTCAGAGGAAAAACCTCCAGTTTGGTGGTTTTTGTTGGAAAATCTCATGTAATGTGGTTCATGTGCTGCTACAGGAGGAACTCTGCGCACGATTCGATTGATTTCAGCCCATTAACCTGCTGTTTTTACTGTTTTTTAACTTATTTTTATGGTTGTTTTGTCACATTGGGGTCATTTCGCTTCATGTTTCGGTTGTTTTGCTTGTTTTTGTGGTTGTTTGGTCACACTTTGGCCATTTTGTGTCACATTTTGTTTGTATAATGTCTTTTTTGGTGGTTTTGTGTGACATTTTGGTTGGGTAACATAATTTTATGGTCATTGTCTGACATTTTGGTCATTTTCTGCCACATTCTGGTTGTTTTACATCTTTTTATGGTGGTTTTGTGTCACATTTTGGTCGTCTTGCATCAGGATTTCATTTTTTTTAAGTTACTATTTGGTCGCTTTATGTATTTTTATGGTTGTTTGGTCACATTTTCATCACTTTGTATCACAATTTAGTCCTTTTGTGTCATGTTTTGGTTGTTTTATCTCTTTTTGTGTTTGTTTTGTGTCACGTTTTGGTTGCTTTACATATTTTTGAGGTCTTTTGGTCACACTTTGGTCATTTTGTGTCACATTTTGTTTGTTTCACATCTTTTTGTGGGTGTTTTGTCATAAATTTGGCCGTTTTGTGTCACATTTAAGTTGTTTTATTTATTTTTATGGTTGTTTTGTGTCACATTTTGGTTGTTTTACATCTTTTTATGGTGGTTTTGTGTCACATTTTTGTCATTTTGTGCCTCATATTTGTTGTTTTTATGTTTTTGTGGTTGTTTAGTGTCACATTTTGGTTGTCTTGCATCACGATTTCGTTGTTTTAAGTTACTATTCAGTTGCTTTACATATTTTTGTGGTTGTTTGGTCACATTTTCATCACTTTTACATCAAAGTTTGGTCATTTTATGTCACGTTTTGTTTATTTAATGCCTTTTTATGGTTGTTTTGTGTCATATTTTGGTCATTTTGTGCCTCATATTTGTTGTTTTGCATCTTTTTGTGGGTGTTTTGTTAAAATTTGGCCGTTTTGTGTCACATTTAGGTTGTTTTACGTATTTTTGTGGTTGTTTGGTCACATTTTAGTCATTTTTTGTCACATTTTGTTTGTTTAATGTTGTTTTATGGTTGTTCTGTGTCACATTTATGCGATTATTGTCTCACATTTTGGTCATTTTGTGCCTCATATTTGTTGTTTCACATCTTTTTGTGGGCGATTTGTCATAATTTGGCAGTTTTGTGTCCTGTTTTGGTAGTTTCACATGTTTTGGTGGATGTTTTGCATATTTTTGTGGTTGCATTCTCACATTTTGGTCATTCCATGCCTCCTATTTGTTGTTTTATGTCTTTTTGTGGTTGTTTTGTGTCACATTCTGGTTACTTCACGTCTTTTCAGGATTTTTTCTGTCTGTTTTCTGGTCATCTTGCATTACAGTGAAGGCATTTAGTGTCATGTTTTGGTTGTTTTGGAAGTTTTTGTGGTCGTTTGGTCACATTTTGGTCATTTCATGTCTCATTTTGGTTGTTTTCTGTCTTTTTGTGGTCGTTCTGTGGCTGTGGAGAAAGTTTTAAGGTGGAAATCTTCCTGAAACACTTTCTGAGCTGTTAAAATCTGGGTCTAATTCACACTGAATATAAAAGGAGTTGATCTACAGGAGAATCCATATTTAAAAGCGGGACTGAATAACTGACAGCCTTATTGCGTTATACTCCGTTCTACTCCTTGAGTTTTCTTTTACATAAATAAAGACATTTCCACCATAAACCGATGCAGATAAGGAAGTCTGCCCTCCTGATAGCTTCCAGCCTGCTTCCTTGCGACTTCACTCGAGAGTCTCTCACCTCTGAACTCCTTTAACAGATCATCGCTGCTGGTTTTGTGACGCAAACATCCTAAAAACAACAACACGTTTGTTGAACAGATGCGAAAAGCTGGTCTTTAAATTTCTCCAAGAAAAACCAGGTGACAGATTCAGAGAAGAAGCTCACTGTGCTCTCATGGCTGCCTGTATTTTTACGCTTTATCCCCCTAACATTTACCTGTGGCATTAAGTGTTCAGTCCCTCCAGGATTTCTTGGGTGTTTTTCCAGATTGTTGCTCCTAAAATGCCTGAATTTGCGGCAGCTTTTCAAAAAAATTTGTATGTTTGAAGCGTATTTGTTGCGATGAAATTGCAGGAGACAGTAAAAAATTGCTAAAAAGTTGCATTTTTTTCTTTGTTTTGTATAATTTATTAAATAATTTAAAAGTTTAAAAAGTTAATTCCACATCCTGGCACACGCGTGTTCACACACACACGCTCACAGCTCGTCATGTCAGTTAATGAATCTAACTGACCTTCATTGTTTCAGTGCTGCCACAGATCTGGATGCAACAGCTTCATCACGGTGGTTTGTCTGGTCTGTGGTCCGCTGGTTTCACCCATTCTCCTGATATGTTTACGGTAGAAAAGTGTTTGTCAGTGGATGATTTTGGTTTGTGTTCCACCTCAGTATTCCACGGGGTGAAAACAGTTTAGCTCCGCTTTGGTGAAGAACATCAGGGAATTGTTTTGCAGTAGTTTTTGTTGCATACGTATCTGTATCTTCAAACCATAAACAAGGAAGTGAATTCGGTGACGTACGTGCATTACTGGGGACTGCTGTGATTGGTGGAACTCACGGGAGGCGGGACAAAATTGCTGAAAAGTCGCGGGGATTGGACGAAATTTCAAGGTCGCGCAGAATTCATGGAGATTTGGTTGAACATTACGATGAAGCATTTGTTGGTGGAAACTCTGGCGTTGGACTCGTGTGGAGCTCGTCCTAATAGATGATTCTGCAGCTTTATTTTCTCAAAAAGTGCACGAATAAAGACAAGAAATTGTAACTGAATACAGAATAAAAACAACAGGAGTTTTTTTCTGACAGAACAGACCATAAATACAGGTTCATGAATCTGTGTTGGACCTCTGGAGGAGGTCAGTCCAGAAGCTGCCTGACAATCTGAACTGACTGTGGTAGGAGCTGGTTCTCCTTCTTCCCGGACGGTTTCCTCTTATTTCTGGGGTCATAATTAGGAGGCTTGCTGAGTTTCTGGTTTGCTGAGTGCAGTGCCGTGTGGAGTTAGCTGGAGTGTGAACACGTAACATCTGTATGCAGGCTGCGGTCCGGGTGCAGTGTTTGGAAATGGTGACGGCAGATGGAGAGTAGGAGGAGGAGGAAGCTCTGAGAACACAACAGGGCTGCTGCTCACGCTGCTCCGAAAATCAGGTTCTGGAGGGAAAACGTCCGTCAGGGGAGAGGTTTTACTGTTGCACATCGACGATCCCGTGCAAAGGAAAGGAATTTATCATGGATTTACTCTGAATTAATGCAGCAAAGGTCCCTGTTTGTCTGCAACACTGGTCACACATGAACAAACTGCAGTTAAATAAGCCTTTGAATCAAACCTCAGGTGTGAAAGGCATGTTTCCTTTTTAGAAGATCACCAGAATTACATCATTTATGAGCCAGAAATGGTAAAATAATTTGAATTGACCTGATTCTGTAAAAAGAAAGCTGTTAGGTTGAACTGCAGGCAGTGTTTCCACAGAGAGACTGGGAGGAAAATCAGGCCTACTGGATTGTTGTTGGAAGATACATCCAGCATGGTGAAACATCCATCCATCCATCATCTATACTCCGTTTAATCCTCTGTAGGGTCACGGGGGGCTGGAGTCTATCCCAGCCGACACCCTGGACAGGTCACCAGTCTATCACAGGGCTACATATAGAGACAAACAACCAAGCACACTCTCATTCATACCTACGGACAATTTAGAATAATCAATTAACCTCAGCATGTTTTTGGAATGTGGGAGGAAGCTGGAGAACCCGGTGAAAACCCACGCTGCACAGGGAGAACATGCAAACTCCACACAGAAAGATCCCAGGCGTCCTAACCGGGACGCGAACCGGGGATCTTCTAGCTATGAGGCGACGCTGCTAACCACCGAGTCACCGTGCAGCCCATGGTGAAAGAACTTTTGAACCAATTTTCAATTTTGGACGCATTTGAGACATAAAAATGACCAAATTGAGGCACAAAATGATAAAATATGAGACACAAAATGGCCAAAAATGGGATAGAAATGGTATGAAATTATACAAAAAGACCCAAAATCAAACAGGAAACAATCAAAGCGAGGCACAGAATAAAAGTAAAAGCACCAAGATTGCACAAAAAACCAACCAAAATGAGACAAAAATGACTAAATTGCGAAATAAATTGATCAAAACGAGACACAAAATGGCCAAAAATTGGATAGAAATGGACTGAAATTATACAAAAGACCCAAAATTAAACAGGAACAATCAAAGTGAGACACAAAATAAAAGTAAAAGCACCAAGAATGCACAAAAAACCAACAAAATCAGACAAAAATGACTAAGTTGAGACATAAATTGACCAAACTGAGACACAAAATGACCAAATCTGAGATATAAAATGACCAAATTGAGTCAAAATGACTAAAATGAGACACAAAACGAACAAACTGAGACATAAAATGATTAAAATGAGACACAAAACAGCCAAAAATTGGATAGAAATGGACTGAAATTATACAAAAAGACCCGAAATTAAACAGGACCAATCAAAGCGAGGCACAAAATAAAAGTAAAAGCGCCAAGATTGCACAAAAAAACCAACCAAAATGAGACAAAAATGACCAAATTGAGTCAAAATGATCAAACCGAAACACAAAATGACACCACTGAGACATAAATTGACCAAATTGAGACACAAAATGGCAAAAAATGGGGAAGACATGGATTAAAATTAGACAAAAAGATCCAAAATTAAATAGAAACAATCAAAATGAGACTCAAAATTAATTAAAACCGCCAAGATTCATCAGTTAACCTCAGCATGTTTTTGGACTGTGGGAGGAAGCCGGAGTGAAAACCAACGCTGCACAGGGTTTTTGTATTTAAATAAGCTAAAAACGTTATTATTTTATGTATATTTGCTGTTAAATTTACAGTTTTTACTTTTCTTGTGTCCAAAACTCCAAGTAATTCAATTTACAGCAAAGTGAGATTGGATGAAATATCAAGACATCACAGTGGAGAAGCTGAAACCAACCGATTACTAACAGTTTATATGCTACAAACGTGTGAAGTTTGAAGTTCAGGACCTTTTTACCAAACACATGAATGTAGGACTCCATAAATAAATAACCCAGATAAAGTTCAGGGTCCTTTTTCATTACAAAGTGCTTTTATTTTTCTGTTTATTCACGTAGTTACTTATTTACGTCGACATGTATTCATTTATGCTTCAGTCATCTTGTGTCCTCCAGTCTTTAGCTGCTCTTTCTCCTCCTGTCGCCTGCTTTGTGATATTTTTATGTTTTTCTGAAGTTTGCTGTGTCTCCGCTTTGACGCACAAACTGAAGACGTGCATGAAAGTGTTGGAAGCACAGAAGCGCTCCCTGGTGTTTTCCTGTCTGAGCTTCTCCTCTTTATCTCGTCGTCAACCTTCGTCTGCTCTCGTTTCCACACTTCACGTAACCCCTCAGCTCTTCTTCTGCTCATTAATGTCGTAAACTGGGGCGCTGGGACCCTTCGTCAGCCTGTCGCCGCCTTTCTCTTCTTCGTTGGTGCCCTAATGAGGATCCCCCCGCCGAGGAAACCTGACAGAAACAGTTACAGGCTCCAGATAGACTCAATCCTGCTGGTTAGTTCACTGTCTGTAAGGACTGTAGGACAGTCTGTGGTTAGTTCACTGTCTGTAGTAACTGTAGGACAATCTGTGGTGAGTTCACTGTCTGTAGTAACAATCTGTGGTTAGTTCACTGTCTGTAGTAACAGTCTGTGGTGTGTTCACTGTCTGTAGTAACAGTCTGTGGTGTGTTCACTGTCTGTAGTAACAGTCTGTGGTGAGTTCACTGTCTGTGAGAACTGTAGGACAGTCTGTGGTTAGTTCACTGTCTGTAAGAACTGTAGGACAGTCTGTGGTGCGTTCACTGTCGATAATAACAGTCTGTGGTTAGTTCACTGTCTGTAATAACAGTCTGTGGTGAGTTCACTGTCTGTAGTAACAGTCTGTGGTTAGTTCACTGTCTGTAATAACAGTAGGACAGTCTGTGGTGCGTTCACTGTCGGTAATAACAGTCTGTGGTTAGTTCACTGTCTGTAGTAACAGTTTGTGGTGAGTTCACTGTCTGTAGTAACAGTCTGTGGTTAGTTCACTGTCTGTAGTAACAGTCTGTGGTTAGTTCACTGTCTGTAGTAACAGTTTGTGGTGAGTTCACTGTCTGTAGTAACAGTCTGTGGTTAGTTCACTGTCTGTAGTAACAGTCTGTGGTTAGTTCACTGTCTGTAGTAACAGTCTGTGGTTAGTTCACTGTCTGTAGTAACAGTTTGTGGTGAGTTCACTGTCTGTAGTAACAGTTTGTGGTGAGTTCACTGTCTGTAGTAACAGTTTGTGGTGAGTTCACTGTCTGTAATAACAGTAGAATAGTCTGTGGTGAGTTCACTGTCTGTAGTAACAGTCTGTGGTTAGTTCACTGTCTGTGGTAACAGTCTGTGGTTAGTTCACTGTCTGTAGTAACAGTAGAATAGTCTGTGGTTAGTTCACTGTCTGTAGTAACAGTCTGTGGTTAGTTCACTGTCTGTAGTAACAGTCTGTGGTTAGTTCACTGTCTGTAGTAACAGTTTGTGGTGAGTTCACTGTCTGTAGTAACAGTTTGTGGTGAGTTCACTGTCTGTAATAACAGTAGAATAGTCTGTGGTGAGTTCACTGTCTGTAATAACAGTAGAATAGTCTGTGGTGAGTTCACTGTCTGCAACAACAGTCTGTGCTGCATTCAATGTCGGTAATAACTGTAGGACAGTCTGTGGTTAGTTCACTGTCTGTAGTAACAGTCTGTGGTTAGTTCACTGTCTGTAGTAACAGTAGGACAGTCTGTGGTTAGTTCACTGTCTGTAGTAACAGTAGGACAGTCTGTGGTTAGTTCACTGTCTGTAGTAACAGTAGGACAGCTTTATTTCCCGTTAATATGATTTTTAGATGGTAATTGAATTGTTTTCATCGTTCTGTCAGTAATCTGGTGAACAACAGTATTAATGGATCACAGCAGAGTTCGTACCTCATTCTGTTTCTTCTTCTTCTTCTTCTTCTTCTTCTTCTTCCTCTTCTTCTTCCTCTTCTTCTTCTTCTTCTTCTTCTTCTTCTTCTTCTTCCTCCTCCTCTTCTTTTTCTTCTTCTTCTTCTTCTTCTTCTTCTTCTTCTTCTTCTTCTTCCTCATCTCTTGTTTTGCGGTTAAACTAAATCCCAGTAGAGATAATTTACTGGAAATAAATTGCGTCCTCTTTATATTCATGTTGTTGTCCTTCAGATTACACTGAGCAGCCTTTTAATAAACATAAAGCGAGCTTTCATTAAACAGGAATTAGTCTCTCCTGCACTGCAGCCTGACTGCAAAACACAGCTCCAGCAGCATTTGTTGTAAAAAACAATACAAAGTGTGGGAGAATGCAGTGAAATGATGCTGGTAATAAAGTTATTCTACGGTACAGAAGTGAGTTCAGCCCTTTGAAATGTCCCATAAATGTTTAAGATTATAAATTACATCAGTGACTGCATGACTTCTCATTGAGTGGTTTTAATATTTTAAGTATTTCCTCTTATAAAGGGGACAAAAAACAGACTTTAGAAAGACTGAGTCGAAAATCCAAGTCCAAAAAAGGAACTCAGTGCAACCAAAGTAAGTCCAGCTGTGATTTCTAATCAGTTTAACAGCATTAACGTGGTTCTATAATGAGCTATAAACAGCGGCTTTGGAGCTATGGGCTGTGTCTATGTCTGCATCATGGCTCCACATGGAAAAGAGGAATTGAAGTATCTGACTGTGAGGCTTCACAAAGATGGAAAAGGATCCAGGAAGATCAACTAAACATCAGTGAACCACAGTGTCAGCAGTAATCAGGAGGTCTAGAAGGAGCCGTAGTACCACTCATCATGGCTGCAGGTATAGAAGGAGCCATAGTACCACTAATCATGGCTGCAGATATAGAAGGAGCCATAGTACCACTAATCATGGTTGCAGGTATAGAAGGAGCCATAGTACCACTAATCGTGGTTGCAGGTATATAAGGAGCCATAGTACCACTAATCATGGCTGCAGGTATAGAAGGAGCCATAGTACCACTCATCATGACTGCAGGTATGGAAGGAGCCATAGTACCACTTATCATGGTTGCAGGTATAGAAGGAGCCATAGTACCACTAATCATGGATGCAGGTATAGAAGGAGCCATAGTACCACTAATCATGGTTGCAGGTATAGAAGGAGCCATAGTACCACTAATCATGGCTGCAGGTATAGAAGGAGCCATAGTACCACTAATCATGGCTGCAGGTATAGAAGGAGCCATAGTACCACTAATCATGGCTTCAGGTATAGAAGGAGCCATAGTACCACTAATCACAGCTGCAGGTATGGAAGAAGCCATAGTACCACTAATCATGGTTGCAGGTATGGAAGGAGCCATAGCACCACTAATCATGGCTGCAGGTATATAAGGAGCCATAGTACCACTAATCATGGCTGCAGGTATAGAAGGAGCCATAGTACCACTAATCATGGTTGCAGGTATAGAAGGAGCCATAGTACCCCTAATCATGACTGCAGGTATATAAGGAGCCATAGTACCACTAATCATGGTTGCAGGTATATAAGGAGCCATAGTACCCCTAATCATGACTGCAGGTATATAAGGAGCCATAGTACCACTAACTATGGTTGCAGGTATAGAAGGAGCCATAGTACCACTAATCATGACTGCAGGTATAGAAGGAGCCATAGTACCACTAATCATGGTTGCAGGTATAGAAGGAGCCATAGTACCACTAATCATGGCTGCAGGTATAGAAGGAGCCATAGTACCACTAATCATGGATGCAGATATAGAAGGAGCCATAGTACCACTAATCATGGCTGCAGTGGTCGTCTTCCTAAAACGACTCCACAGTGAACTACTTTCACTATCTAGCTGTGGAAAACAGACGGCAGCTGCTTCAGACTTGGTTCAGGGGTTATCAATGGAAACCGGAGTTAGTGTGAACCAGGACGACCACAGTGGATGCATAGTCCTGACAGTGAAGAGCGGAGGAATGTCGCTGGTCTCTGTGGTAGTTTCTTGTCTCTTTGTGGTCAGCCAGTGTCTCTCCTGACCAGGACTACCACAGTGAATGCATAGTCCTGACAGTGAAGCACAGAGGTGGGAGTGTGATGATATGAGGCTGCATGAGTGCAAAAGGTGTCGAAGAGACGACGTTTATAGGTGAATATCTGAGGATAAACCAAAATACTGTCTGACCAGATGAGTCCCAGCAGGAGAAGCATCCAAAGAAGAAAATCACACAAGAGGTTCGACAGAAGAACAAAATGGAGACCAGAAAGTCCAGAATTAGAAGAAACGTGTCCAAAATGACAGAATGTGTCTTGACTTGAACCCAGTCGAACACTTTTGGGGTGTTTTAAAGGGAAAGTTAGAGCAACATAAACTCTAAAGCAAAGAGAAACGACTGACTCTGATGTTTGAAGTATTGAGGAAACCAAAGATCAGAATCTCATTAATGACTACCTGCTGTAGGCCCTGAATCTTTAATGAAGTAGATCTAAACTCTGCTGTTCACCTTAGAAGTAATCTCATTGTAAGGCAGTACAGTGTTGACAGCGTTTTCACCGAGCGGCCCCTGAACGCACCACGCATCACTGACTGTAGGCAGCCGGCTACGACTCGGAGCCCAAATTGAATTAACCTGGTGGAAAATGGTTTTGATTATAAACTCATTAAATCAGAATTTAATGAAGTCGGTGTAATCAATTAGTTTGACATTGATTTCCTTTGGTCCCACGTGAGGCGGCGACGCTCTAATCAGCAGCTCTGAGCTCCGGTGCAGCACTCGAACACAGCAGAACAATGGACGCCTAATTGGACATCCGGCGGTCGGACGGTTTCTGAGGCGCGTTGATGCAAATTCAGGGTTTGTTTTTCTGCCGTTTAACACCAGCGAGGAGGCGGATAAACAAAGATAAACAAAGATCAACGCGAGAGGATGAAAAGATAAGAAGTAGATCTTTATCATCTCCATGGACGTGTTCCCTGCAGCTGAATTTATCATCTTGAAATATTCTGACTTTCTGTTCACAGATTTCTTAATTCTGTTCTTGATATGTTAAGATTACTTTTTGTACTTGACTTGTTCATTATTATGACTTCATCCTTATACATGTTTTACACTCTGTGGAAACACTTCCTGCAGTTCAACCTAGAAAACTGAACTTTTGTTATGTGGCTGTTGGTCGCAGCTCAGTCACTACAGCTAAACGACCAAACCGAGACATAAATTGATCGAATGTGACACAAAACGACCAAATCTGAGATATAAAATTACCAAAATGAAGCTTAAAATGACCAAAATCGGCCACATAATGACCAAATTGAGACATAAAATCAACAAAACGACATAAAATGACCAAATTGGACTGAAATTATACAAAAAGACCCAAAATTAAACAGGAAACAATCAAAGCGAGACACAAAATAAAAGTAAAAGCACCAAAAATGCACAAAAAAAACAACAAAAATGAGACAAAAATGACTGAATTGAGTCAAAATGACGACACTGGGACACAAAATGGGATAGAAATTGACTGAAATTATACAAAAGACCCAAAATTAAACAGGACCAATCAAAGCGAGACATAGAAATAAAAGTAAAAGCACCAAGAATGCACAAAAAAACAACCAAAATGAGACAAAAATGACCAAATTGAGACATAAATTGACCAAAATGAACCCCAAAATAACCAAATTAAGACACAAAACGACCAAATTGAGACATAAAATCACCAAAACAAGACATAAAATGATCAAAACGAGACACAAAATGACCAAATTGAGGCACAAAATTATCAAAATGAGACACAAAACGGCCAAAAATGGGATAGAAATGGACTGAAATTATACAAAGAGACCCAAAATTAAACAGGAAACAATCAAAGCGAGACACAAAATAAAAGTAAAAGCACCAAGAATGCACAAAAAAACAACAAAAATGAGACAAAAATGACTGAATTGAGTCAAAATGACGACACTGAGACACAAAACGGCCAAAAATGGGATAGAAATGGACTAAAATTATACAAAAGACCCACAATTAAACAGGAACAATCAACGCGAGACATAAAAATAAAAGTAAAAGCACCAAGAATGCGCAAAAAAAACAACCAAAATGAGACAAAAATGACCAAATTGAGTCAAAATGACCAAATTAAGGCACAAAATTACCAAAATGAGACACAAAACAGCAAAAAAATGTGACAGAAATGGACTGAAATTATACAAAAAGACCCAAAATTAAACAGGAACAATCAAAGTGAGATACAAAATAAAAGTAAAAGCACCAAGAATGCACAAAAAAAAACAACCAAAATGAGCCAGAAAATGACCAAACTGAGACACAAAATGGCCAAAAATGGGATAGAAATGGACTGAAATTATACCAAATAACCCAAAATAAACAGAAACAGTTAAAGCAAGACACAAAATAAAAGTAAAAGCACCAATAATGCACAAAAAACAACCAAAATGAGACAAAAATGACTAAACTGAGACACAAAATGACCAAAAATGGGATAGAAATGGACGTAAATTAAACAAAAAGACCCCAAATTAAACCAAAACAATCAAAATGAGACACGGAATCAATTAAAAACCCCTAAATTACATAAAAAAAACAACCAAAATGAGGTAGAAAGACTCAGAAATGAGAATTAAAAAGCTCCAGATGTGAACCCACCTCGATGTGATTACCTGAGTTGAGATCTTAAATTAAAAGTGCCTGATTTAAACTGAACCTCCGTCGCTTTGTGCTCTGCTCCCAGCGCTCCTGCAACACTTGAGCCCTTCAGTGTGGACGACTTTATAGCTGGAGAGAAGTCCAGGGTCTCTTCCTGTCAGATCATTGAGGTTGATCTTTTCCTGTCGACAGGTTTGATTTCTCCCCGACTGGCTCGCGTCGTCCTCAGATTAAACATTAACTTGCGTTTGTGTTGCAGCTCTCGTGTGCTTCCAGCTCTGCCGCCGCATTGTGGATTTCCCTTTAGGGACAATTAGGGTTGAACCTGGCCTTATCTTGTTATCTGGTGTTTTCATTAAGCGAGTCGGCGCTGCACCAGGTGGCCTTATTAAAGAGCTTCAGCAGCAGCAGCTCCGGTAAAATCTGCAGAGGACGGATTCATCCGGCCCGAAATCAACCCGTCAGCAGGAGAGGAAACCGCTCATTCATTCCCCGGGAAGACTGACCGTCTGCCCCGAGGGTGGAGGTTCTGTCGACAGCAGGGATGTTTCTAATGAAAACCCCCCGTTGGTTGACTGAAAATTTAGATTTAGAGCCACAAACTCATCTAAAAGTAAGAAAACATCCATAAAGATGAAGTTCAGCTGAAAACAACATAGAATGCATCAGATTTTCATGTCCGAATCCTATTCTGGTGCACAAATGTGGCCCTTTATACATTAGAACATTATTAATTATGCTGCAAAACATGAGAATAATCTAAGAATAAATAATAAAAATGCAAGTTTAAGGAGTGTGTAAAAAAAAAAAACACATGATGATCCAGTGAGAATAATAAAAGGTAAAAATAAAGCCTTGAAATGCAGGAAGATAAATGTAGAAGAGCACAGGAACAGAAAATGGATCAAATATAAAGAAAGTAAAAGTAAAAATAAAGGGAGAAAAAAATGCTTTAAAAAAAAAAAGGGCGAAAATGTGTGAAAATAAAGTTTAATAAATTGCAAGAATGGAGTAAAACAAATGTATGAATGAGGTTAAAAATGTTTCTAAAAATAAAGAAAACTGCGGCATAATAAGGCTAAAAATGTAACGGAATAAATGTAAAATATATGGATTTTAAAATGTAATATTTCAAGCATAAAGTGCAAATAAATTTTAAAAAATATGACAGTAAGTGAAGAATGAATGGAAATCAACTATAAAACAAGGATGAATATAATAATTAAAAACAATGGAAAAAATATAGCGTGTATTTAGATCATTTTAAACATGACAGCAATATTCTGAGAATATAGAATTAAAAAAAAGAGATGTGTAAAAAATACATAATCATTTTGCAACAATAATAATAGATAATGGTAATAAAGCAGGTCTGTGGTCGACGCTGAGCCAACACCAGTCCGACCAGTGGCAGAGGGGAGGACGCTCTTAAAGCTCAGGGGCATCATGAGGGTGGAGCTGGTTGTCCACTGATCCCAAGGTTGGTGGTTCGATCCCCGGCCCCTCCACATGCCGAAGTGTCCTTGGGCAAGACACTGAACCCCAAGTTGCTCCCAATGGTAGATTAGCGCCTTGCATGGCAGCTCTGTCACCATTGGAGTGTGAATGGGTGAATGAGAAACACAATGCAAAGCGCTTTGGAACCACTAAGGTAGAGAAAAGGCACTATATAAGTACAGACCATTTACCACCCATGCACTTCTCTTTTTATTTATGTATGTGAATGACTGATGGATGGATCTGATGTCTCCTGTCGTGTGTTGAGCTGCTGCAACGTTTAAGGATCATTGAAGTATCCATCTATGTAATAAACTAAGAGGTCGCAGAATGCATTTAGAAAAATATTGAAAAAAGTCACCATATTTCAAGTGTAAATAAAAATACAAAACATATGCTAATAAATAAAAAACTGTATAAAACTAAAGTTAAAAAAATGTTTGACGCGTATCAGACTGTCTGAAAAAAGTTTAGAAAATACAGACAAAATACAGAATAATTTAAAAAGTAAAATGACACATTTTGAAAAAAAACATCTGTTTGAGAGACTGAGAGGAAAATCAAACCTGCTGGATCAGTAAAATAAAAGCAGCATGGCTCCAAAACAGTGAACAGAGGAGGAAGTAGTTGGAAGATACATCCAGCATGGTGAAACATCTTCCTACAGCTGATGATCAGAGTAGAGAGGAAAAGACTGGAGAGGAAACAAGTAAACGATAAAATATCTAATGTTCGGGCTGCTTTGATCGACCTGTTGTTGCTGCAGCTTCTTCTTCTACTCCTTCTTTTACTATTTCTTCTCATAGACATATATACGTAGATGCTGCCTTGACTGCCGCTGCCGATTGGAGCCGACGTGCCTACGCGGCGGCCATCTTGGTACAGTGCCACTCGCCCCTACAGTGCATTACGTCTATAGAGGAATGACATGTCTGCACTATAAAAGTGATCATAAATCCATCAGTTGTCAACATATATTGTTTGTTACAAACGTCAGACATGGAGGACGGACAGGCAGACATAAATAGAACAAAAGCATCCAAGCATCCTGTGTCAAAGCTACATGTGTGACGTTTTTAACAAACCAAACCGTTTGGAAATCAGTCAAAAATTCAGTTGGATTTAAGGATACTTCAATGATCCTTAAACAGTGAATAATTCTACTTTAAGATTGTGGAGTACCTCTTACCTCCATAGACTTACATTCACTCCCCCCTCTGCTAGCCCTGTACCAAGATGGCAGAGCTTTAGGCACGTCCCTCCACAGTCAATGCGGCGTCTACATATATATGTCTATGCTTCTTCTACTTCTTCTACTACTACTTCTTCTTCTTCTACTACAACTTTTTCTTCTTCTACTACTTCTACTTCTTCTTCTACTTCTTCTACTACTACTTCTTCTTCTTCTACTTCTTCTTCTACTACTTCTTCTTCTTCTACTTCTTCTACTACTACTTCTTCTTCTTCTACTACTACTTTTTCTTCTTCTACTACTTCTACTACTTCTTCTACTTCTTCTACTATTACTTCTTCTTCTACTTCTTCTACTACTACTTCTTCTTCTTCTACTTCTTCTTCTACTATTACTTCTTCTTCTACTACTTCTTCTACTAATTCTTCTTCTTCTTCTTCTTCTACAACTTCTTCTTGTTCTTCTTCTTCTTCTTCTGCTGTTGCAGATGCAGATGTTCCTGCAGGACGTCGGTGCCTCTTTTCGTTTCCGTCATCATTAGAGCGCCGTTCTTCGTCTGCATCTTCCTCCTGGTCTCTGCTTTCACTCGGCCTCTTGTCTCCACTCTGCTGCTGTTTGCCTCCCCTCTCCTCCTCCTCCTCCTCCTCCTCCTCCTCCTCCTCCTCCTCCTCCTCCTCCTCCTCCTCCTCCTCCGTTATCTCTGTTTGCTCTCCCGCCGTCATTATCAGCGGCTCTGTTAGCATTCGGGCCCCGAGGCCGGCCGCCGATAAACAACAGATGCTGAATTCACAAACACTCACAGTCGCCGCGCCGACGAACCGGGGAGCAGGAGCCAGGTCCTTCGACTCGCAGTGGATCTGATTCGAACTGAAGCTCGTCAATCAAGCTCTGCTCTTCTTCGTCAGCCTCAGCCTCCATGACACGGCTGCCATCGCTGCTCCTATTTAGACAGATCTTCATTTGCACTAACAGCAGGCTGACGTTCGGACTTCTCACGGCCACTTTTAATTGGTCTACTGTACGAGCTGCCGCTGAATTTAGACAACAAGCCCCTTTTTTGTCCGCGTTTCCGTGTTCCTGAGGCCGGATTTTAATTGGTTTCTCTGCAGAATTCCCGCTGTGACAAAACAACATGTGCATCAGGAAACCCGTGTTTTCAATTTACCGCATATCATGAATAGAGAAAGTAACAGTTGCTGTGGATTTGTTGCGTGGAAACCAACCTACATTCTCAGAAACAGAAACTGAAGGTGTGAAGACGACGTTAGTTTCCTGTATTTCCACTCTTGTACTCGTTCGGTCCACTTTTACTTTCTTTTCCTGCCTCAAACTACAGACTGCATGTGGTTTTCTTATTAAAAACTCCCCCCAGGGCTCCACTGCACTGATTTTTTACAATATGCATGTTTTCATCATCTGAGTCTACGACTGCAGGAGCTCAGGGTCCGGTTTGTTTTTGTTCTGTCGGAGCTTTTTGACCTTAAATTGGACGCGTCCACCGGTTGGTCAGCTTGGTCCTCATGTGCTTGGTGCTGCTGAGCTCCACTGATGGACGGTCTCCAGGAGTTTTTGGCGGTTTTTCATCCTTGATATCTGGTGGCCAAGAACTTTTTGGAGCCTAACAACGATCAGCAGATATGTCTTGAGGAGCTCGATGCGCGAAAACAGCCACATTTTCTTCCCTTCAGTCTGACGCTAAGGGTTTCCTATACGTTGAACAGTGTGACGCTTCTAGTTGAGAGCTTCTGACGACTGTTTTCATCTCACAAATTTGACCTGGAAAAAAAAAAAAACAGCAGCAGACACGAGGAAAACAAAGAACGCTAAATTGGTCAGAGGAAGAAAAGACTTCTGGAGGAATCAATAGAAGAAACCACAAACAAATTTGTTCTGCAGATAACGGCGGACAGAAAACAACGGATGAAGGAGGAACACGACGGGAATTAGTTCTACAAGTCTTTGTTCTTCGTCTACGAACTCTGTTAAGACCGAGTCGAAGGTGCCTGAAGCATCGTTCGTCCTTTATCTCAGACTAACGTTAAAGGATTCCTCAAGGATAAGAGCAAAATATGAAGGAAAGGAGACAACTGGAGGGTGTTCTGTTCAGCCAGCTAGTGGTGGACTGGGTGTTGCGTCTCAAATAAAGGACTTGCAGCTTCGAATGTCTGAAGACTCGACTTGTTTCTTTAATTTGAGAACTTAACGGCTTTAAGATACAGAAAAACGCTCCACAGGCTGTAGTTTTATAGTTTTGGATTAAAGATTATCCCTCTGATGTCATTTTGTAAAGTCACACAGAGGTCCTTAAAGACACAAATGTCCTCCACTGCCATAAAAATGTTATATATTAATATTATCTTCTATAGTATAGCTTATATATATAGTTTCTCTATGTGATGTCACCGTTGTTTGATGTAAAACCTACACACATTTACATCTGCTGCTTTGTGAAGCTGCAGATTTGAACAAAAATCCAAAATCAGGACCTTAAAGACAAAAATGTCCAAACAACTGCCATGAAAGTGTTTTAAATATTGATGTTATCTTAAAACTTTCACTGAGTTAGTTTTTTAACCAGCATCATTCCCGATCATGACAACCAAATATTCATTCATTGTTGGTTTTTTTATCGAAAAAACCAACAAAAGTACAAAAAAAGAAGTGTTTTCCTTATAATAAGTAGACAATTCTTATTCTGACAATCACAATCTGGGACTCGTCAATGATTAGAGACGACACTGAGTCGGATGCAGCATTGTTTTTTCTGCAGCATCAGATTGAACCAAACGACTCAGGACCCTGAAGACAAAAACGCCCTTGCCCATAATAAATACTGGCATACAAATAAGACTTTTTACCAAACATCAGGAACAAATATTCATTTTATTTTCAGGATTTTTGCCTTTTAAATGCCAGTTTATTTAGAAAACATCACTATTTTGACTGAAAAAAGACTAGAATGTTTCATTTTCCACATAATGAGTTATAAGTGGATTTCTTTGTTTTAATATCCACTGCTTGGGGTATGTTAAGGAATATTTTTCTGTATAATTGATTGATTTATTGTAATATCTATACACCAATCAGCCCCAACATCCTGACCACTGACAGGTGAAGTGAGTAACATTGATCATATTGGTACTATGTGGTGTTCTGATGGAAAACCTTGATGAGACTTAGACACCCAAATAAACAATTCAGTTGAACTCAGTTTTATTTATGTAACACGTATTTACAACATATGTCATCACATACCACTAAACATTGTAAGGAGGAACAGAAAACAGAAAACCCAACAATCCAAAATTGCTTTAGGATTCCCTCTGAGCAGCAGCCAGCGACCATGAGAAGGAACCAAAAACCCCCTATGATAGGGAAGGGGGAAAAAAAAACCTCCAACAGAACCAGGCTCAGGGAGGGCGGACATCTGCCTCGACTGGTTGGGTTAGGAGCAGGGATGAGGAGGGAGGGAGGGGAGGATGGGAGGACAGCGGCTGCAGACAAACATCGTCCCACAACAAACACACTCCCTCATGCTAAACAAAAACCCCAAATGTCACTGGATGAAAATTCCCCCCACCACATGGAAACAACATCAACCAATCAGGAACATGTTGAGGAACATGACAATGGTCCAACATGTTGATTTGACCTCCAAACTTCCTACACCCCATTCTGATCAAGCATCAACAGGATACAGTGGAACAAGTTTGACTCTCAGAGGCCCCACTGCATAAGCCAGAGTACCCAAAGGATCCAGTGGTTCCAGACCCCATAGGACACCCTGAGAGGTCCTCTGGTCCAATGGTTCAGAGCATTTTGGACCACATAAGGGGGACCAACACAGTATTAGGCAGGTGGTCTGATTGGTGGATATTATAATCTTAAACTGCCCTTGTCTTTTGAGCTGCTGTAATGGTGAACGTTCCCTATTGTGGGATCAATAAAGTTGATCTTATCTTATTAATACTAGTTTGTTTACCCAGCATCAGTCCTGATCATAGCTTGATCATGATTTGTCTCTAAGATCCTGAGTGAAACATTTCTTGTGCAGTGTGTTGATGATATATTGAGGAAGCTGAGGTTGAAATTTCAGAATACCCCTTAAAATACGCAGCAGTGCCAATTTATATTCATTTATCCGCATTAAAACGGCCAAAATCATCAAAACAATCCATCACGAAAGACGACAAAAATGCTCTTACATACTAGGGCTGATTCTAAATTCTCGTACAAAGACTTTAAGGCGTTTGATTTCACAGACAGACTCTTTAAAAGTTCAGCTTCTGGCTTTTTGTCGTTGCTGCCGCTTCACAGAAACTCATTACCAGCCTCAGAATGAATCAAACTGTCTCCCGGAAAGTGGAATCCATGAAAACCTCCAACAGACCTCGTGAACGACCGGCGTCTGGAACCCTGTCAGGGCGAATCTCTGCAGAGTCCGGCTGCAGTCCTGCTGTCGTCACGCATTTAACACATCCCGCCCTGCTCAGAGGCACTCCGGCGGCCGATGCTGAGTTTGGGGAAAGGAGTAATTCGATTATCCAGCCCGCTAATCCTCCCGCTGCTGCTGTATTGCAGAGCTCAGCTGAAAGTGAAGTCCTCCCTGGTGTTTACGGCTCATTATCGGCCGCGAGAAGCTCCGTGCGAAAAAGTTGTTGTACGGTCGGAGGTGCCGGTTAATTTCACTCCTCGGGGACGAATTACAAGCTCTCGCCTGAAATTAAGGGAGTCGGCTGTGATTCGGCTCGGCTGGTGTCGCTGCAGCTGGCCGGCAAATGCAGAGTCAACAACCCAAACCAGATAAAGACGCAGTTTTAATGCGTGGGATCACTTCAGCTCTGCGGGTCGTTACATTTTCTGCACCCAAAACCTGCCGACAGCATTGAAAAGTGTGTTATCTTTAAAAAAAAACAGGAAAAACTAAAAGGATCGTCACATTTTAGCTTCCTGACCATCCTGGACACGTGTGCTGCACGTTTCTGTCGGGAAAGTCCGAGCTTAAAGTCACGATAATCCACCAAAATCACTTTATGCTGCCTGTCATTTAAGATTTTGCAACCTTTATCTGCAAAAAACTAAAAATTACACCCTCTTCTGTGCGACTGTTAAGCCATTAGTGAGTCATGACAAAAATACAAAGAGCTCTCGGCTGAACTGCAGGATGTGTTCAGTTAAACATCAATAGTCTGTAGAGTCGCCATGTTTTTTGTGGACGACATGTTGTAGACGTCATGCAGAAGAAGACTTTTTGGATCTCGCCCTACTTCCAGCCATGACTGTGCTGTTTCTATTACGGCCACCATGACGCAGACTTCTGTGGTGGTTAATGACTCCCAACCAGAGCCCACGTTTGCAAGAGGAGGCAATTGAGAGTCACGTGTTCACAGTTACAAAGAACCTTTACCTTTAACATCGGCTGTTCACTTATTGATTATTGATCAGTATCGACTAGCCGTTAAGAAAACTGCTCAAACTTTGCCTCCCAACCGAAAACATTAAGACAAAAAAACTGACTAGTTGTGATTTAAACGATGTCCTCACAGAAATAGAGGAACACACACCTGTAAACTGGTGTTTGTTATGTAGCTATAAGATTGTGGGTGTCGATATGAGGATTAGTTTGTATTTGTTGTGTAGATATGATATTATGTGTGTTGTTGTGTAAATATGAGGATAAGTGTGTATTTGTTGTGTAGATATGAGATTATGTGTGTTGTTGTGTGTGTAAATATGAGGATAAGTGTGTGTCTGTTGTGTAGATATGAGAATTAGTGTGTGTTTGTTGTGTAGATATGAGGATAAGTGTGTATTTGTTGTGTAGATATGAGGTTGTGTGTATCTGTTGTGTAGATATGAGAATAATTGTGTGTTTGTTGTGTAGATATGAGAATAAGTGTGTATTTGTTGTGTAAATATGAGAATAATTGTGTGTTTGTTGTGTAGATATGAAGTTGTGTGTATCTGTTGTGTAAATATGAGAATAATTGTGTGTTTGTTGTGTAAATATGAGGATAAGTGTGTAATTGTTGTGTAAATATGAGGATAAGTGTGTATCTCTGTGTGTAAATATGAGGATAAGTTTTTGTTTGTTGTGTAGATTTGAAGATAAGTGTGTGTTTGTTGTGTAGATATGAGGTTGTGTGTATCTGTTGTGTAGATATGAGAATAAGTGTGTATTTGTTGTGTAAATATGAGAATAATTGTGTGTTTGTTGTGTAGATATGAGGATAAGTGTGTATCTGTTGTGTAGATATGAGAATAATTGTGTGTTTGTTGTGTAGATATGAGAATAATTGTGTATTTGTTGTGTAAATATGAGAATAATTGTGTGTTTGTTGTGTAGATATGAAGTTGTGTGTATCTGTTGTGTAAATATGAGAATAATTGTGTGTTTGTTGTGTAAATATGAGGATAAGTGTGTAATTGTTGTGTAAATATGAGGATAAGTGTGTATTTGTGTGTGTAAATATGAGGATAAGTTTTTGTTTGTTGTGTAGATTTGAAGATAAGTGTGTGTTTGTTGTGTAGATATGAGGTTGTGTGTATCTGTTGTGTAGATATGAGAATAAGTGTGTATTTGTTGTGTAAATATGATGATAAGTGTGTGTCTGTTGTGCAGATATGAGGATAAGTGTGTGTTTGTTGTGTAAATATGAGGATAAGTGTGTGTTTGTTGTGTAAATATGAGCATAAGTGTGTGTCTGTTGTGTAGTTATGAGGATAAGTGTGTATTTGTTGTGTAAATATGAGGATAAGTGTGTGTCTGTTGTGTAGATATGAGGATAAGTGTGTATTTGTTGTGTAGATATGAGGATAAGTGTGTGTCTGTTGTGTAGATATGAAGTTGTGTGTGTCTGTTGTGTAGATATGAGGATAAGTGTGTGTTTGTTGTGTAAATATGAGCATAAGTGTGTATTTGTTGTGTAGTTTTGAGGATAAGTGTGTATTTGTTGTGTAAATATGAGGATAAGTTTTTGTTTGTTGTGTAGATTTGAAGATAAGTGTGTGTTTGTTGTGTAGATATGAGGTTGTGTGTGTCTGTTGTGTAGTTATGAGGATAAGTGTGTATTTGTTGTGTGAATATAAGGATAAGTGTGTGTCTGTTGTGTAGATATGAGGATAAGTGTGTATTTGTTGTGTGAATATGAGGATAAGTGTGTGTTTGTTGTGTAAATATGAGCATAAGTGTGTGTCTGTTGTGTAGTTATGAGGATAAGTGTGTATTTGTTGTGTGAATATAAGGATAAGTGTGTGTCTGTTGTGTAGATATGCGGATAAGTGTGTGTTTGTTGTGTAAATATGAGGATAAGTGTGTGTTTGTTGTGTAGATATGAGGATAAGTGTGTATTTGTTGTGTAGATATGAGGATAAGTGTTTGTTTGTTGTGTAGATATGAGAATTAGTGTGTGTTTGTTGTGTAGATATGAGGATAAGTGTGTATTTGTTGTGTAAATATGAGGATAAGTGTGTATTTGTTGTGTAGATATGAGGATAAGTGTGTATTTGTTGTGTAGATATGAGGATAAGTGTTTGTTTGTTGTGTAGATATGAGAATTAGTGTGTGTTTGTTGTGTAGATATGAGGATAAGTGTGTATTTGTTGTGTAGATATGAGGATAAGTGTTTGTTTGTTGTGTAGATATGAGAATTAGTGTGTGTTTGTTGTGTAGATATGAGGATAAGTGTGTATTTGTTGTGTAAATATGAGGATAAGTGTGTATTTGTTGTGTAGATATGAGGATAAGTGTTTGTTTGTTGT